>CP092885.1:10005181-10052034 GCA_030710605.1 Cordylochernes scorpioides | reverse complement strand
TGTTTTTCTACTTGAATATTGAGCAATCCATATAGAATTATTAATTAAAAGGCATATTTTGGATCAAAAATAAAATGAAACATTTTATTTATTACAGAATCCAATATTTCACTAGGCTGTACACCTATCTTCGTTGGGGTTTTTCTATTATTTGAAATGTTTTTGATTAACCATGCGATGCCTTCACGTGACGATATATAAAATATTTACAAAATACACTCTGTGGCTATAATTACAAATACAGTAGAACCCCCCCCCCCCCCCCCTTTAGCAGACACCTATCTACAAAGGACAGTTTTCATTTACAAAATTACCATTTTTACTATTTAGCTATTCTCCAGTAAAAAGACACGTCTCCCTAAAGGACACTTTGGCTCTGCAATTAGGTGTCCTTTACAGGGAGGTTCTACTGTATATACACAAAAATTTATATTAGACTAGCGGATGTGCCCGGCTTCGCCCGGGTTTTACCCGAGTGAATGTTTGTCTAACGAACATTTGTTAAAACAATTCTCTATAAACTTATAAAACGTACTCGGCTTCGCCCGGGGTTTTACCCGAGTAAAGGTTTGTCTAGCGAACATTTGTTAAAACAATTCTCTAAAAACTTATTTAAAAAAAAAGATATATTTTGATAATTTGAAACTCGTAAATTTGAATCTCTCGATAAAGTGAACATTTTTTCCCGGTCCCTGTGTGCCGTGTCATCCTGAATTTTGTCTTTCCTAATTTTCTACATTAGAAAATCATAGTTTTATCTAGTGAACATTTTTTCCCGTGTCACATTGCCGTGTCATCCTGAGATAATCTTACTTTTGATAAATAATATTTAAGATAACAAACTTAGTGATAAGAAAACTTATCATCGTCACAATGGGGGCGCTGCTTGCGAGTTAAATCTACAAATCTGCAAATAACTCTAAGGATATTCAAGATATTCAGGAAATTATTTTTCAAAAACCTTCCCGGTGATATACCTAATAATATCCCAAAATTTCACGGCGATTGGATGTATGGTTTTTGAATCTATAGAGTACAGACAAACAGACAGACAGACATTCAATTTTATATATATAGATTTAAATTTTTATACTACTAATAAAATATAAATTTTCAAAAAATAAATATTTTGTTTACTAAATTAATTTTTATATAATTAAAAAAATTATATTATTTAATTAAAAAAAAACAGATTATTTGACTATTGACCACCATATTGAATACACATATTGTTTGTAAACAAAACCATTTACTTTTGATAAATAATCATCATCATTTAGTTAAATCTACAAATCTGCAAATAACTCTAAAGATATTCAAGATATTCAAGAAATTATTTTTCAAAAACCTTCCCAGGGATATATCTAATAATATCCCAAAATTTCACGGCGATTGGATGTATGGTTTTTGAATCTATAGAGTACAAACAAACAGACAGACAGACATTCAATTTTATATATATAGACTATATGTACATTTATAAAATTTAATTAGTAATAAATGAGTCCTTCTTCTTTCTTATCTCCACTCAATCATATTAGGTTATCAAGCTTGTAGAGCTTTAGACTTGACAACCATCATGACTGGGTGAAGTAGTGTGTCTGCCTTTTTCATTAAGACTGGGAGCATTACTCAGTGGCAGGCCGACTTAGCTCCAATAGAAATGGCCGCCTCTGACATGAGGAACAGACAACATGTGCAGCCGCTCCTAACATGGAGTACAGACACATCCTGTATCCCTGGATTAGGAGCCTTTACGGGGTACTATCAGTCGGGCCAGCTGAACCCAGGTTTTTTTAGTGAGCTTGTTACTGCTCCCCCTCCTCCTTTTTCATCCGGGCTTGGGACCGGCAAAGGCGGAGTTAATAAATAAGTCCTAATGTAAGTATAATAAGAATGTTAAGTAGATTTGAACTGTAAATATAACGGAGGGATGTTCTATTGACACTGTTCATTGATGTCTAACTTTCTAATATGCCTATTAATTATGTTTTTTAACCTAAAAATGAGCAATGACTATATACAGTAACACCCCTCTATAGTGAATCCCAATGGGACAGAGCTTTTGGTTCACTATAGCCACAGTTTGGCCATTTTTTTAAACTTTTCTAAATTTTTAGACCGCATAATTAAAAAACAGCCATACAAACAGGAAAAGGCAGCCACTTAATAATGTTCACTATGTTTTAATTCTCTAAATTGACCTATTTCTTTACAGTAATGCTGAATATCAAAAGAAGTCATTTGATAATAGGTTCTTCTTATCATTAGCATACATGTTTATATATATGTATTATTTATAAATTATGCCAAATCCCCTAGGCAAAACATTATTAATTATATATTTAAAAGGTATAAGAGTATTTTAGAACATCTTTCTCAAATAATATAACATTATATTTATTTGAAAAAATGCCTCTAATACCTTGTTGTTTGAAAGTGAAAAGTAAAATTAGAAAATAAGAATTGTCTTAAAATATCGTTATTTCCATCAAAGGAATAAAGCTCCGTGTATTCTGAATCAATTGAGGATGAATCAAAAGTATCCAACTCAGAAAAATCAGACGCGAAACATGTTGATACGATAGCGCGACGGTAAAATTGCGAATAAAAAACACCAATTTACAAACACAAAATCGGTGGTAAAACGGCTGGCCAGGGGGAATATCCGCGAACCCTGAATGAGTCATACCTAACAAGAATTCCATTCTAAAAATAGAACTGTAGTGGTAGTTTTTGAGAATTTATAAGTCGATTTGTTTGTGGCCCATGAGACACGGGGAACTTGGGGGAACTATTTCCCCCCCCCCCCCCTTCTTCTTCCAATTCCAGTTACCACATATTCTTCTGAAGTGTATATTAAATTTTGTTTTTAACCTGTTATTCAAACCATTTCTGGCTTTACAATTATTTTGAATTATTTTTTAACCTTGGTTAAACTTGATATAGAATGCTTCTAAAAGGGCATGCTGCCAATGTTTTTTTTTTTAGAACGCCATTCTTTATTTATTTTCTCTATTTTGGAGGTCATTTGTATTTTTCTTCAATTTCAAAATCGTCGAATGCAAAGATATTCTATTAAATAAAAGTATAATGTGTGAAAATTTACACAACATACAGCAAAAATAGAATGGAAATGAAAACAAACAATGCCGCTAATTTTTTGTTTTGAAATCGCGATCCGTGAGCTGAAACATGCTCAAATATTTGGTGTTTTAATTTTTTTTATCACAATTTTAAGTTCATTATAAGCCTAGTATTTTTAATAGATATTATCATTTTGGGACCGAAAATAGGTTCTGTTTTGTTTCCCACTTGGCAAATACGCAAGGAGGAAAAGCAGAATGATTGTTTACAAAACAATTTGTTCTCGTTAGGCCTTAATTGAATAGAATGTTTTATAATAGCTTAAAGAAATAAATGTACTTATCTTTGGTCAGGCAATTATCCCAAGCTTTACAAATGAATTTATTTTATTTCTCTTTACAATAATTATTTAAAGAATTTACAAAAGATTTTTAAAGCCGCAGCTAAAAGGCATTGTTCTCTAGTGGCGAGCGTTGGTAAGAATGTTCTAGAAGGTGGCGAGCGTTGGTAAGAATGTTCTAGAAGGTGGCGAGCTCCCTCTGGCGGCGCAGCCAGACGGCCTCCCATTGGTCAGCGATGACGTAGCTCTACCTTCACCGCCGCGCGCCGCCTTCTGCCACCTATTTTCAGAATAAAACTAAACATACTCCCCTCCTGTGGACGTAGTCCACACACAAGGCAAAAGAAAAGGATCACATAGTGTAGAAAGTTTTTTTTTTTTTTTTTTTTAAGAAGAAGAAGAAGAAGAAGAATTAGAATGGCAGAAGTGCAATCTTCGAGATGGGTCTTATTAGATGATGTTGTTTCTCTTTTTGAAGTTCCACAACTCAGACATTGCCATCCGCTCCAGGTGACACCTTGGTGATGCGGCCAAGGCTCCACTGCATTGAAGGCATAGGAAAGTCTTTGACCAACACCAAATCTCCAACCTTCAGGTTGGAAGAGGGTTTTTTCCACTTGGACCGTTGTTGCAGATTGTTTAGATATTCCCTGGACCATCTTTGCCAGAAAACATCTCTGGCCTTTTGAATTAATTTCCATCTAGTTAAGTAGTTGTCATTAGGGTGATAACTGGGCTCTGGGAGTGCTGTTAATGGTCTTCCAATCAAAAAATGTCCTGGAGTGAGAGGGTTGAAATCATTTGGATCCGAACTCATCGGATACAACGGGCGAGAATTCAAGCACGCTTCAATTTGACTTGTCAGAGTATTGAGTTCTTCAAAATTTAAAACTGCAGATTTTAAACACCTTAGGAGATGATACTTCAATGATTTAATTCCTGCTTCCCAAATGCCGCCGAAGTTTGGAGCAGATGGAGGTATAAAATGCCAAGTGATGTGTTCATTAGCGACATGACTTTGAATTGAAGAATCCTTTACAAGTTGATGTATCTTATTCAAAATATTCTTAGCTCCTTTAAAGTTAGTAGCGTTGTCGGTGAAAATATCAGAGGGTTTTCCTCGACGAGAGATGAATCTTCTAAAAGCAGCGAGGAAAGCAGGGGTTGACAGATCTGAAACTATCTCAAGGTGAATAGCCTTCGTTGAGAAACAAATGAATAACGCTATATATGATTTTAATGTTACTTTTGTTCTTATGACATTAGGTTTAGTTATAAATGGTCCTGCGAAGTCTATTCCTGTTTTGCTAAAAGGGCTTGAGGGTATGATTCTATGGATAGGCAGATCTCCCATGATTTGTTTTGACACTTGGCGTTTCGTCTTGAAACATGTCATGCAACGATTGATGAGCTTTTTTACTAGAATTCTACCAGATGGAATCCAGTACTTTTGTCGGATGGCACACAGAGTTAATTGGAGACCAGAATGAAGATGCTCTACGTGGAATTGTTGAACAATCAATTCTGTAACAAAATGGTTGTGAGGAAGAATTATTGGATGCTTCTCATTGAATTGCAGGTTGGATTTGCGCAGTCGACCTCCTACACGTAGAATTCCTGATGAATCAATAAATGGGTTTAAGGATAAAAGTTTTGAGTTTGTTGGTAGTACTTTGCTTTGATTACAACATTGAATTTCTGTTTTAAATTCTGAACTTTGAATGATTTGAATAAGAGTTCGAATTGAATTATCGAGCTCATTAGAGGACAATTCTTTGTGTTTTATTTTGTCGCTGCTGTGTCTAGCATTGTGGATAAATCTTAGGAGCCATGCCGTAACTTTGCTCAGCTTCCTGAATGTTGAGAATTTAAAAATAAAGTCTAGAATAGGACAAGTAGTGAAATGAACAATCGGAACAGTCTTTCTTTTTTCATGACAAACTTCTTTTGGAAGTTCATATGTGATTGGTAGCGGATCTTGTAAACTTGAGTTTGATAGCCAATCAGGACCATTCCACCAAAGTGAATGGTTTACTAGTTCTGAAGAAGTTATACCTCTGGAGGCGCAATCTGCAGGATTATCCTTGGTAGACACATAGTACCAAGAAGATTGCAGAGTTAGTCGCTGAATTTCTGCAATCCGGTTACCAACAAAAGGTTTCCAATGTTTTGATTCAGATTTTATCCAACATAAAACAATCTGGGAATCTGTCCACAAAATTACTCGGTCAATCTGCAACAGCAATGAGCTGCAAATGGAATCATATAAATTTGAAAGGAGAAGAGCAGCACAAAGCTCCAGACGAGGTATTGACGTTGCCTTCAAGGGAGCGACTTTAGTCTTGGCAGCAATCAATGTGACTTGAACATGACCAGATTTAAAACGAGATTTCATAAAAACAACTGATGAATATGCAGATTCGGAAGCATCACAAAATCCATGGAGTTCTAAAGAATGTATAAGTCCCTTGCAGGAAATATATCTAGGAATTTTAATATGATTTAGCATGGCCAAATCCATTTTCACTCTCCTCCAATGAGAACACAACGATTCAGACAAGGGATCATCCCAATCCAAATCCTGTTTCCACAAAGTTTGGAACAGAATCTTGAAGCTAATGATCACCGGTGATAACCATCCCAAAGGGTCATAAATTCGAGAAATGTCCGATAACAATTGTCTTTTAGAATATACGTCTTTTAGTGAATTGACTGTAATTGTGAAATTATCCGTGGATGGATTCCAATTTATCCCAAGAATCTTAACAGATGAATTATCTCCGATTTCATATGAATCATGTGCTTTCAGCGCTTCTGGTACCTCTGAAAGAACCTCAGGGACATTTGACATCCATTTTCTTATGCAAAAGCCACCAGATAAAAGGATTTTCCGGATATCATCAATGAGAACTTTTGCTTCTTCGATTGTTGTTGCGCCAGAAAGTAGGTCGTCTACATAAAAATCAGTTTTTATGATTTTAGATGCCTCTGGGAACAGGAGTTCTTTGTCGGTGGCAAGTTGCATCAAGGTACGGATTGCAAGATATGGCGCACACGACATTCCATAAGTTACTGTGAGCAATCTATACTGCAATAAAGATTCCAATGGACTATTTCTCCAGAAGATTCTCTGAAAGTCGAGATCAGAAGAGTTCACTTTTATCTGTCTGTACATTTTCTCAATATCTCCCGTAAAAGCTATAGGATTAGTACGAAACTTCACAAGAATATTGAAAATATCATGCTGCAATTTTGGTCCAGTATGAAGAAATTCATTTAAGGAGTAATTGTTGCTCGTTTTGCACGATGCATCAAACACTACTCTTAATTTAGTAGTGCTGCTCTGCTCACGCAGAACACAATGGTGAGGTATATAATAGCACTTGTCTGATGGTTTGTCACGTTCGTTTTTCGGAATGAGCTCCATGTGGTTGAGAGAAAGATATTCCATCATGAAATCCTTATATTGCTGAAGAAGATTCGAAGATTTGTGCAATTTTCTCACAAGAGCAAGAAATCGTTTCATGGCATTCTGACGTGAGTCTCCGAGATTAGGCACAGATTTAAACGGTAGACCAACAGAATATCTTCCATCTGTTGATATGCAAAAGTTCTTGTCATAAATGTCCCCGCAACTCTTCTCCTCTTTAGTCAATGGAAGAGCGGCAGGAACCGATTCCAATTCAAAAAACTGTCGCAGATTATCATCTCCTTGGGATGTTGAGCATAATGAGATATAGTTGTTTCCAGTCTCAGAACTGGAAACATTTCCTGAAAGTATCCATCCTAACTTGGAACTACAGGCAGTGGGTCCTGGATGATTTTGGAATCGTAGTTTTCCTGTATATAAAAATGGGGCTAGGTCTGCACCAATTACTAAATCAATGGGACTTGTTTTATCAAAATTGGGATCTGCTAATAAAGTATTCATAAGATGAGGCCAATTATCTCTATTTATCAGAAAATTAGGTAAATCAACAGTGATTTGATCGAGTATTATGGATGAAATTTTGAATATTCTATCAGAAAAATGAGGCTTAAATTGAAGAAAAGTCTCACTAGCAGACTGCTGTATTGGTTGGTTACCAATTCCAAAAACTGTGAGTTGGCTCTTTTTAACAGGAAGATTCAACTTTTCACGACAATTTTCTGTTATTAGACTTCTTTGAGAACCAGTATCAATCAAAGCTCTGCATGGATGAAACGATCCATTTTCTGCTCTCACTCTCACGATAGCAGTAGATAATAAGATTGTCTCATTGGGCTTTGTTGTATCACTGAGAAAACATGAAACGCTAGATTGGGCAATTGGGGCTTCAATTGAAGTGGTATTCAAAGGTTCGGGTTGGAAGGAATGCAAAAGAGTGTGATGTTTTTTGTTGCATGATTTACAATGCATAGTGATTTTACATGATGTTACTCTGTGGTTGGATCGCAAACAATTGAAACAAAGGTTATTGGTTTTTACTATGTTCCATCTTTCAAGGAGAGAACTTTTATGGAACTTGTCACATTTGAATATAGGATGTGAATTTTTGCATAATAGGCATTTATCATCACCTTTTGAAATATAATTATATACATGTGTTTGTTTCACTACAGATTTATCCTCTTTAGCATAACCTTTTATCGATTGCAAACTTTTTGCTTGTTTTTCAAGAAACATAATAAAATTTTCGTAGGATGGAAAGCCATCATCTATCAACGTCAATTCCCATTGCCTTTTCAAATCATCACCTATTTTTCTTTGTAGGAAATGTATTAGAAAGATATCAACAAGTGTATTTCTTTCCAAACCCAGTGATTTCAAATTTCTCATGGCTTCATTATATATATCTAGTAGTTCGAAAATGAACTTAGAATTTATTAGTTTTAAAGGTTTTAAAGTGAATAATTTTGTACATTGTGAAAAGGCAAGTTCTTTTTTGTTATCATATCTGGAGACCAATGTGGCCCAAGCATGGGCATAGTTTTCATCAATAACAGGAAATCCCCTAATAAGTCGTTCAGCGTCTCCAGTAACAGCTGATTGTAAATATTGCAGCTTTTGTGAATCAGTTAGAGCGGTATTGGAATCAATAGACAGAGAAAACAATTGCTTGAAACTAAGCCATTCGTTAACATCACCAGAAAAGGAAGGTAAATTAAATTTAGGAAGTTCTATTTTACTTGTGGTTGATTGATTTAGATAATCAATTTTGCTTGAACTGGCTGTACAAGATACTTTATTGATATTCACCACTAAATTTCTAAGATTATCCTTGTATTGCATCACTCTAGAAAAGTAAACTTCATCATCAAATTCAGAAAATGTATAACGAATCTAAAGTTTTGCGGAGGAGCCTCTTTTATTATACTTTTGCAAGCTTTCGAACCTTTCGGTTCTTCCACAGGCGTGGCTAGTATGACTACACTAACAGGGTATAAGCGCGCTTGAGCCATTATATACAACATATAAATTTACATGCGGAGTGATATTTCAAACGTAATAAAATAGAAATAGGAACTATGACTATAAAAATAAAACTATGTAAATGAACTTATAGATTTTTAAAATTTAGATGAAATTATGGCAAAAACTTTTAAATGCGATAAAAGTTAAGTAAAATAATGATATTCACTGTATGTAAGCCGTGTGACACTTTAAAATTTCGTAACATTTAAAACCAGTAAAATGTTAAAACATCTCAACACAGAAAAACCAAGCTGGGGTCCACTCCTCCCGACCACACACCCGAGTGTATCACGGTGTAACTATTGCGATATTATATGATATATTTCCGGTAGATCTATTTTCCTATTTATGCTGTTTGTTTGTGTTGATATGATGGATTCCAGTACCAATCTGTGCTGCTTATTGTTTATGTGCTGATATAGGATTTTAGGATGATCTAAGTTGAAGTTATGGCCTGTGTTTGAAATATGTTGGTATATAAGTGATTTCGGGTCTCTATTGTTTATGTTTCGTTTATGTTCGGTGATTCTGATATACGCGGTTCTGCCAGTCTCCCCCACATAGGAGGCTGGGCAATCCTGGCAAGAAACCGCGTATACTGCTCCGGTGGAGTGGATGGGATTGTTGGGTGCGTCTGCTTTGGTGATAGGATTCCTGAGGAGGGCAGCAAGATTGGGAGGGCTGTTAAAATAAACCTGAATACCATATGGGCGAAGGATTCTGGAAATGGCAACAGAGAACGAGGAATATGGAAGATAGCAGACTGCTCTATAAGTCGTGGAGGTCCTCGGAGCAGTGGGATCAAACGTGTGTCTATCTATGAATTTTCTTGGGTATCCTGCAGTGGTTAGAAGGGTGGTAATTCTGTTTTCTTCTATGGCTTTGAATATAGGCAATGAGCAATGCGTATGTATTCTTTTGGTTAAAGTCCTGACTGTATTTACTTTATAGGCTACCGGGCTATTGGAGGAGAAATGGGTGTATAGGGGTGGGATATTCTTTTTGTAATAAACTGCTGTGTGCAATCTGTGTGGAGTGCGGATAATAAGGATGTCCAGAAATGGCAATACTAGGTTTGTTTCTGTTTCGTATGTGAATTTGATGTCTGCGTGAAAGGAATGTAGAGTGTTAAGAATAGGTTGGAGCTCATTCGGTTTGATTACACAGAAGATGTCGTCCACATACCTCCTCCAATAATGGATGTCGGAAGAATGCATCTGATTGATCCACTGGTCCAAGGACCCCATCACGACTTCGGCAACTATGGATGAAAGAGGACTGCCCATTGGGGTGCCTCTGATCTGCTTATAATGCTGGTGGTTAAACGTGAAGGTGCTAATGGAAAGACATAAGGACGTTAGCTGGGTTATCAGGGTTATGGTTTGATCTTGAATACCTGCTGACTTGAGAAATAACTGTAATTTGTTTAAAATGAGGGCGTGTGGAAGGGAGAGGTATAGCGCTGTAACATCAAATGACACCATAGTGTGATGTGCGGGTAGCTGCATTTGCGTGATCTCCTGAACGAAACTGGGTGGGTGTGTGATGTTGTACTGGTTAGGATTGTTCTTCATGATAGGGGATAATAGTTGGGCCAGATATTTAGCTAAGGTGTGAGCCGGGGAGAGGTGGTATGCGATGATGGGTCGGAGTGGTACCCCAGGCTTGTGTATTTTAGGAGCACCATATATGTACGCATCTCGTGTGAGGGAACCGGTGAACTGAGTTAATCGTGCCTTGGTGATCTGCTTCGCCTTCATCAAGTTCCTAAGTGATGACTTGTAGCCCTTGACCAAGGCGTCTTTCGCAGATGTTGAGATGATCGTAAATGTGGATGTGTCAGCGAGTATGTTCATCATTTTTCCTTCGTAATCAGCTCTATCCATCAACACCGTCTGGTTTCCCTTGTCTGCTTTGGTGATTACCAGCGAACTAGTCTTTCTTAGCTTCTGGATGAGGGAGCGATGATCCCGGGCATATGATACTGGGTGATAGGGCCTGCGCAAGACCTGGGTAACTGCGTGTCTAATCCTGAGGGTTTCCATATGGTTGAGGTTTTTGAGTGCACCTTCCACTCCTGCTATTAACCTGGGTATGTCCCCAGCAGAGTGGACCCCAGCTTGGTTTTTCTGTGTTGAGATGTTTTAACATTTTACTGGTTTTAAATGTTACGAAATTTTAAAGTGTCACACGGCTTACATACAGTGAATATCATTATTTTACTTAACTTTTATCGCATTTAAAAGTTTTTGCCATAATTTCATCTAAATTTTAAAAATCTATAAGTTCATTTACATAGTTTTATTTTTATAGTCATAGTTCCTATTTCTATTTTATTACGTTTGAAATATCACTCCGCATGTAAATTTATATGTTGTATATAATGGCTCAAGCGCGCTTATACCCTGTTAGTGTAGTCATACTAGCCACGCCTGTGGAAGAACCGAAAGGTTCGAAAGCTTGCAAAAGTATAATAAAAGAGGCTCCTCCGCAAAACTTTAGATTCGTTATACTTTTATACTAATTATACGGAGTTTACCTGTAGAAAATTCAGAAAATGTTAAAAGACTACAATAAGTTTTTTCAATGTTAGATTTTATATCTAAAATATCTTTTTTAAATGTCTGTAAATTTGTATCATCCTTCGCTTCAATTATCTTGAGAGAAATTTGTTCAAAATAATCCACTTGTTTGAAATGAAATTCAAGAATATTTAAAGTAGCTTTAAATTTGGCAGCCATTTATAATTTTTGCTATTATTAATTTTAATAATATATTTCAAAAATGAATTATAATTATTTATATTTAAATAATTATTTAATAGATTTATTCCCGGGTTTCGGCACCAATGTTTTGTTTCCCACTTGGCAAATACGCAAGTAGGAAAAGCAGAATGAATGTTTACAAAACAATTTGTTCTCGTTAGGCTTAATTGAATAGAATGTTTATACTAGTTTAAAGAAGCAAATTTACTTATCTTTGGTCAGGCAATTATCCCAAGCTTTACAAATGAATTTATTTTAACTCTATTTACAATGAATATTTAAAGAATTTACAAAAGAATTAAAGCCGCAGCTAAAGGCATTGTTCTCTAGTGGCGAGCGTCGGTAAGAATCTTCTAGAAGGTGGCGAGCTCCCTCTGGCAGTCCGCCAGCTGACCTCCCATTGGTCAGCGATGACGTAGCTCTCCGTACTTACACCGCTGCGCGCTGCCTTCTGCCTGGTGTTAGAATAAAACGAAACAGACCTAATACAAGAGAGAAGGCAGTTACCTCATGTGTTATATAAGCTGCCAAGTATTATACTATCTACCAATATTTTGCAGCTCTTTGTGTTGGGATATGGGGATAATAAATGCTGTCCTCACATCTTGACTCTTTTTTTTTTTTTGTGAACAGTAATATTTTGTTTGTCATTTGCTCACATATTATGTCGTGCAACCAGAGTGTTATAACTTCTCGAATAACACTGGTACACACAATTTTTCCCTTTATGTTTAGTTTTTCGCTTTTCGCTCATTAGAAGAAATAGCATAAGGAATATTTTCTGTGCACCAATAACTTTAGAAATTTTGAGAAAAAAATAATACAAAATGATTTTACTACCACGTTTTTCAACGCAAAAGGTCGATTTAAAAATTATTTTTATTTGAGGGGACACATTTTTTAAAATTGTGTACAGTATAATAAACAATGATAACATTTGACAAGCCCATAGGATATTTGGAATAAAGTACGACCAATATATTTTGTCACTCCCCTCTATATTTCATTTGTTGGATCATGACAAATATTCAGTTAAATAGTCAAGGGTCGCCAATCAGTCATGAAACTACACATTTCTTATAGCAAGAAATCCGATTAATAGTGCCATCATAATTTTTGGTACTATATTAACATTTCAAAAATTCGTGTATTGATATCAGCAGTGTTTTTCAAACATTCAATCTATTTCACAAAACCCCATATAAAATATAAATATTTTTGTTACATGTTTTAATTTGCATTTACCTATTTTACATATCTCTGATTGTATTTGAAAATCGTTAACCAATTCTTCATACTTTTGGCGAAGTGGTGTTTTATTAATTTGTTATTTGATATTATTAGGGTTCTTTCCTGGTATTCAAAAAGGAAAAATACGTGTCGATCAGTTATATTTTTCAATTTATCAAACAATTTGGCCGCTGAATCTCTGATTCTGGTAGAGCGCCATCTGTCGAATAAATTTGTAACTAAAATCAATTTCTAATTTTTCATTATTTGCCATAAAAAATCCCATTGCATCCTGAACACAATGGTGTTTACCGCATTGCTCTAGCGCAAATATTCGCGGAGTTATTAATTTTTAAAATAGTTCGGGACTTTTGGATCACCCTGTATATAGGACAATCTATAAAACAAAGTTGTGGGAGGATTAAGCTCTTGTACCTAGATAGGTATATCTCTCTTCAATTATACATCTGAACAATGCATAATGTCTATTATCCTAGTAAAAAACTTTGCTAATGGTTATGAAGAATGAGCTACAAAATCAGGTTTAATACCCTGTACTGATGAGGGCCATAGCCCGTGGTATACAGGTTGTTGGCTTTTTGTTTTGAATTTGTCAAAACTGGTGTTATGGCTCATTCTTCATCATCGTTATTAAAGTGTTTTTTACTAGAGTGATGGGCATAATGTATTGCTCTGTTGTATAATTAAAAGGAGAAATGGCTCTCTAGGTACATAACAATCATGTTTTTAATGAGGGTCGGAGGAAGGATGGTCTAAACCGTTGGTTTTCGACTGCTACGACCCGGGTTCGATTCCCGCATTGGACACTTTTTTTCTGATAAAAAAAGTGTTCCAATGGCCCCCGATTCTTGAAAAAGTCCAACCCCACCAGCGAGTGAAAGTAACCAAACGGGGTTCTGGTACATTTGTAAGTGAAAAGTCGAACTGCTTTTCACATGTGAAGATATGTGGTGCACTTACAGTAAAGCAGTCGCTTACTTCTATAAAACCATGATTATCATGGTCTAGTACCACGTGTACTAGGGATAAGCAAAAATTATTTTAATAATAATAAAAATATAGTAAAATCTCTTGTATATAAATGAATTTTAAGAAATTATATAAAAATGAATTTGATAATATGAAAATCCGTTAAAATGAAATTATACATTTACCTATCCAAATTCAAACAGCATATACAATAGAACCTCCATTTAGCGGACACCCTGATAGCGGACATCTCTCTACAAAGGACAGTTTTCATTTCCAAAATTACCATTTTTACTATTTATCAACTCTCCGGTAAGAGGACATCTCTACCTAAAGGACACTTTGGCTCTGTAATTAGGTGTTGTACGTTGCAGGGAGGTTCTACTGTATATATTTTTAGGTGTTGCGAGAAATCATGTCTTTTACTTCAAAAGCATTTGGTACAATATAGGTAGAGAGTTTAAGAGTTTTGTTCAATTTTATATTCACAATAATTATATTCACACTTCAATAAACTACAAAATATTGTCGGAAATTTTTGCGAATATTTCTTTAATATGAGGTCCGTTAACAAATGTAAACATTAAGACGCGAATGTTTCTTTTCACTAATAAATCAAACTTCTACTGTCCTTACTGCGATGAAAAAAAAATATATTGGGAGGGCTTGGCTCATCAGTGGTGAACCCTCCCAATGGTTTCGCCAATTTAATCCGCTTCTTTAGCGGATTTGGAGCTTACCTTAAAACAGATGAGGAATGACTATGATATAGTGAAGCCGTTACGAAGCGCAACATGTGAAAATTCAGGACACAACGGTCGTCTGTATTGGTTGAGCTAACTTGGCCAAACGATATGTTTGTGAGGGCTCCCTCTAGCGGGGGATAACTCTCGTATTTCAAGAGAAGCGCCATCTCTCGGGTAAATCGATCATTTTATTGAAAACTCTCGATTTTCCGCGCAGTTTGGCCGTCTGAAGAAACACTCTGGATTTGATATTTCACAATGAAACATCTGAATGGCCCCGATATTAAAGGTATTGTATGGAATTACTACAGAATTGGATTTTCTTACATTCTTCAAAATGTATTTTCTCAATGGGGAGAGATAGTTTTAAAACCGCTTCTTTAGAGCTCTAATACTGTATTGGATCATTCTGATTATATATGCTACACTGAAGGGTGGAATCTTAGAAATGGTATTTAAGCAAACTATGAACATAAGCTTTTAGGACAGTAGAATTACATTCAAATAAGGACCGCTAATTAAGGTTTTCATGTAATCACAATCGATAATATATATATGCCTCTAATAATAATAAAATTATATATATGTTTTTTTCTCTCTATATTATATTTTATAACTATACATAGCTCTATATATAATATAGAATAACACTATGCGGCGCTGAGTTTGTGTAAACAAAACTGTAATGCCTTGATAAAGGTTTGGCGTTCGTTCAGCCATCCGAAATATTGGCAAAATAAATCTTTTATTAAATCCAATATATGCCTTTTTATTATCTAATAGCTCTCTATATATGTTATATTAAAAAAAAAAGATTTTTGTTGATTTTTGATCATGTTGAGGATTATGGTAATGCACTCGTGGTTAAAATCTTGAAAGAATAATAATAAAAATGGTTTAGATCAGATATTTCTTTATTTGAGCTAAGGAATATATATGAAAAACATAATTTGGTAAAAGTACCGCCTGGATTAAAGCGAGTAGAACAAGGAAAACAAAATATTATTTACATAATATACAAAGATTTGAGCCGGCCATCGGGAAACAACAACAACGGGTTATATAAAGGAAAAAGCGCGACCTCCGGCGGTCGATTTAACAGAGTATTTGAATCGATGATATATAATTTTAAATAAAATAATATTTTAATATAACATATACATATACACATTCTAAAAATATAATTTTTAAATTTGGAGCTTACCTTAAAACAGATGAGGAATGACTATGATATAGTGAAGCCGTTACGAAGCGCAACATGTGAAAATTCAGGACACAACGGTCGTCTGTATTGGTTGAGCTAACTTGGCCAAACGATATGTTTGTGAGGGCTCCCTCTAGCGGGGGATAACTCTCGTATTTCAAGAGAAGCGCCATCTCTCGGGTAAATCGATCATTTTATTGAAAACTCTCGATTTTCCGCGCAGTTTGGCCGTCTGAAGAAACACTCTGGATTTGATATTTCACAATGAAACATCTGAATGGCCCCGATATTAAAGGTATTGTATGGAATTACTACAGAATTGGATTTTCTTACATTCTTCAAAATGTATTTTCTCAATGGGGAGAGATAGTTTTAAAAATAGCTCTCCTTTATAAATATATAACAAATAATAACACAAACTTAATAATTTTTTAAAAAGGAATTTTTTACTTCTTAAAAACTGTTATAAGCAATTGCCTCGTGTTTGCTTATATATTATTTTAGACCTCAATTCTCTCTAATATATTTATTTATAGAACGACATTTGAAAATTATCCCGCATGTGTTTCTTTTGAACGAAAAATCGAAATTTATTTTAAGGAGAAATAGCAATTATTTCTAACCTTAGGGATGAAATATGAAAGGATGAATTGTTAAGAGTAATGATAAACGGAAAAATAAAGTATCCATTATTTATAAATTAAATTCATAAATTCAATTACCATCTATTGATAGAATTTGTAACAAATAAATTTACTGGCAATATGTTTCTTTTCTATAATATCATCAAATATTATCGACACATATCCCAAACCAATCCAATACAATAGTAGAGCGGTCTAGAGATTAATTTGGTGAAACCACTGAGAAGGTTCACTACTGATAAGCCAAGCCCTCTAATTCAATAACTTATATCATTGTAGTAAGGTCTGTAGAGATAATATTTGATGATACTATTGAAAATAAACACATTGCCAGTAAATTATTTGTTACAAATTTTATATTTATTCATATTAAACAACATATTAATTAATTAATGATAAAGTTTTTATATATTATGTAGTAGAGTAGAAGCTTCCTGTAAATGACACCTAATTGCAGAGCCAAATTGTCCTTTAGGGAGAGTTGTCCTCATACCGGAGAGTTGCTAAATTGTAAAAATGGTAATTTTAGCGATGAAAACTGTCCTTTATAGAGAGGTGTTCTCTAGCGTGAGTGTCCTCTCATGGAGGTTCTACTGTATTGGCGATGAAATCTGTCCTTTGTAGAGAGGTGTCCTCTAGCGCGAGTGTCTTCTCATGGAGTATGTCCTACTGTATTTGCGATGAAAACTGTCCTTTGTCTATACAATAGATTATACAAAAAAGGTATTAGCTAGCTGGAGTGTCCTCTCACGGAAAATCTACTGTATTGGCAATAAAAACTGTCCTTTGTAGAGAGATGTCATCTAGCGCGAGTGTCCTCTCATGGAGGCTCTTCTGTATAAGTTATTGACGAAAATACCACTCAATTTGCTTATTTACAGGTCTCCAGAAGAACTTGTACCAGCGATCGTTTGTTCCACCAATCAACTTTCGACTATCTTTCAACGATCATATTCAAAAACGAATCCAAGAGAAAGGTAAGTCATACTTGATATTTTCTTGTGAGATCTTTTGGACATGTTTTTACATGTAGTTTTAAAATAACTCTATATATTATAATATCTTATTGGGTTTATATGTAAATATACTAGAGCAATTTTCTGTTACAGTGCTCATGAATAAATTCGAATATTTCCATAACTAAAAAATACTAAATCTGTTTTAGAAATTGTATCTTTAACTCGTGTGTGTGAAAAGAGATAAGATATCGTGAGAGAACCAATCAGCGGATGAACATATATCCATACATATAAACAACTAGCGAACCCGGCCACGCGTTGCTGTGGCTAAATTGTAATAAGTTAAATTAACATTATACTAAACTATTCAGTACAGTAAAGTTAATATTCACTTATAAAGATAAAAAGTGTTAGCCGATCTAAAGCCTTACGGGATTGAGAATGGAACGTAACGTTAAAATTTGAAGGTGACTTATATATATATAGATAATATAGCCCTTCATTGTAATCATTGATTATATTCACTGCATTAATAAATGTCAGTCTTCCCAGTATTCTTTTACCTATGTATGGAAATTTTGGTTTGAATTAGTGAACTACTGCGAATTTGTATATAAATAGCACGGCGGCGGTGGGGCCCGTTGGCTCCCGGCGTTCGCGCGACTTCCCTGTGCGCGCATGGCTGTCCCGAGGGCCCACGTGACCGCCCGCCATTTCCACCGCACAGGGAGGTCACGTGCACGGCGGCAGCCAATCGTCGCGCGCCGCCGTCGACGCTTGAGGGCGCTGATTGCGAGTGAATTTACGTTTTATTGTAAATAAAAATGCAACGAAAGGTTATTTCTAAAGATTAATTAGCCAGAAACCATCCCTGTAGTATACTAAACATCTTCCCAAAGTTTCATCACGATTGGTTGAGCGATGTAGAAGATTATCACTCACAGACCAACCAACAAACATCCATTTTTATATATATAGATTAGGGAGTTTATTATAGGGTAATATATCCCCCCAGCCGAACTATTTACCTACTGTATTTGGCTATCTTTCATGTCCATAGTTTTAAAATATTGCCAAGTTGTAACCTGAAGAAGGGCATTCTTGCTTGAAAGCTTGTTTTTTACCATTAAAAGAAAATCACCACGTTTTTATCGCCTTCATTTCAAATATGGTGTTCAGTTTATACACTTATCTATTACACTCAAAGACAAAAACTTTGGACAAAAAGTGGAAGGTCTTTGATGTCGCCTATCGTCTTTTTTTTATTGAAGGAGACAGGTAATTTTGTTCACTCTTGGTTATCTTATGTGTCTTCAATAAAGGTCACTGTAATATCTTTCAGAGTTATTATCGAAATCTCGATATACATGCTGAAATGCACACTTTCATCAAGTTTTGTCTCAAAGAGTGTATTTATTTTTACATTAAATTTTATATGCGTAGAATGTATTTCATTTCCAAATGATATTGATAATTTAAATGCAAGACCAACTTTTCAATTTTCTGATCTTTTTCACGTATCTACGCATATTTATCCAAATTTGGCTGCAAAATACCTTTTTCTTCTTTCATAGATATGCGTTGAGACTTTTCTTGACGGGTCGAAAACGTACAGCCTGCCCCACGCTGATGAAGACCAGCAGACCGAAACGTGTATGTGGTTGACTTTTCTTGATGAATCAAGAGAAAAAGGTGTTCGGCCCCTACTCAGAAATAATGTTGAATACACGTTTAGTTGATATTTCCTCCTATAGATGGCGCTCTGCTGTATTTAAATACTGTTTTAAGTGGTCAGGAAATGCCTTTTATAACATTTTGAATTCCTAACCTTCTTTTTCTTTATTTACACCTCTTTTGAGCGTATGTATAAGTAATACAAAGCGATAATGCGCCATCTATATATCAAATGAAGAATTTAAGACGCGAATGTTTATTTTCACAAATAAATCAAACTTCTCTCGTATGCAAAATATCTTATCTTATTAATACTCATCTCGTTCTTTTTCTGTTTAGTCATTGTAAAGCCTGTAGAAGGACGTCCGAAAGCTTGCTAATAAAGTTCGCACAAGACACTCCTCTTCAATCTCCGTTTTATTTTGCTAAATCAAACTTCTACTGTCCTTACTGCGTTGAAAAAATATTGCGAGGGCTTGGCTCATCAGTGGTGAACCTTCCCAGCGGTTTCGTCAATTTAATCTACCAGACCTCTTCTTTAGAGCTCTAATACTGTGTTGGATCATTCTGAATCTAAGAAGGGTCTGGTAGATTAAATTGGCGAAACCGCTGGGAGGGTTCACTACCGATGAGCCAAACCCTCCCAATATTTTTTCATCGCAGTAAGGATAGTAGAAGTTTGATTTATTTATTTGTGAAAAGAAACATTCACGTCTTAATGTTTTCATGTATAAATAAGTTTAACATTTTGGTTTAGATTGACTTGAGTTAGTACGTCGCATGTGCAATGGGCTAATCCTCTAGTGCAGCTATATACACTCATGGACAAAACTTAAGGAAGTTTTGTCTTTTAGCATGTATATAGGAATTCAGATAATAACTCTGAAAGATATTTAATACACAGTGACCATTATTGTGAAGACACACGAGATAACCAAGTGTGAACAAAATTGCCTCGGTCTTCTTAAAAAAAAAAAAAAAAGGACGACCGGCGATATCAAAGACTTTCCACTTCCTTAATTTTTGTCCATAGGTATATATAGGTATCCCGCTAACCTTGGCGTATGCACGAAGGGAAGTTTGGCCGCTGGACATGCGTCGGACCTGGAGGCTGTTGTTGGGTTCTGTGCTGCTTGGAGTATAGGAGCTCCATGTGTGTATATATATATCCCATCCCTGGACACTTTTTATTTTTCCGTTCGCCATTACTCTTCATATTTCACCCTTTCATACTTCATCCAAAAAGGTTAGAAATAGTAAATATTTCTCCTTGAAATAAAAATTGATTTTTCACAAAAAAGAAACTCATGCGGTATAACTTCAAGTGTCGTTTATATATATGTATATAGTTATGTAAATATAACATATATATTTATATTGAGACATTTCCATCTACCAGGTCTATTAGTATGAAACGCGAAAATGGGCGCCAGAGGCCGCTGTGCAACTTTATTTGAGCCGACGGTGGCGCTGTTGTAGGCGTTTTGTTCTTTGACTCACGTGGCATCAGCATGCGTGCAGTTTTAGAAAAATTCAAATCGTGAAAAATTTCTGGAGCCTGTGGAAAATGGCGATTTCCGAGTCAAAAAGTGCCCATTTGCGGGAAGTTTTGTTGTTCGCCTTCAACTGGAAGAAAAGTGCCACTGAAGCCCACCGAATGCTCGAGGAAGTTTACGGCGACCACGCTCTGAGCAAATCGCAGTGTTACAGGTGGTTTAAAAAAATTCCAAAGTGGCGATTTCGAACTTGATAATGAATCACATGGAAAACCGCCCCAAAAGTTCGAGGACGCTGAACTGCAAGCTTTGTTGGGTGAGGACAGTACCCAAATGCAGGAGAAACTCGCAAAACAGCGTCAGGTGTCTCAAGGTGCTGTTTCTCTACGTTTAAACAGCCTCGGAATGACCCAAAAGCCTTCCAGATGGGTCCCCCACGAGTTGAGCGAAAGGCAGCAATAACGGCGTCTGGTAACCTGCGAAGGGCTGCTGGCCAGGCATGAAAAGAAGCCATTTTTGCACCGAATCGTAACTTCTGATGAGAAATGGATCCACTTCAGCAATCCTACGCGCCAAAAGTCGTGGGGCCTGCCCGGCCAATTTCCAAAACAGACGCCTAGGCCCAATCGCTTCGGAAAAAGGCAATGCTTTGCATATGGTGGGACCAGACCGGCGTAGTATATTTCGAGCTCCTGAAACCTGGCAAAATGGTCAATACTAGTCGCTACGAACAACAAATGCACAGTTTGAGAGAGGCGTTGAATGAAAAAAAGACCGGAATGGCGTGAAAAGCACAACAAGCTGATACTGCAGCATGACAACGCTCCAGCCCACAACGCTACGGTGGTCAAAAACACCATAAAAGACTTGGGCTGGGAACTCTAACCCCACCCGCCGTACTCACCAGACTTAGCGCCGTCGTACTACCACCTTTTCACATCTTTAGGACACGCCTTAAAAAACCAGGAATTTTCGAACTCAGACATACTCCGAAAATGACTTGTTGACTGGTTCGACTCAAAAGGAATAGAAATTTTCAGACAAGGAATTCGAAAATTGCCTGAAAAGTGGTCCGAGTGTATAGCTAATCAGGGCAGTTACTTTGAATAAAAAATATTTTGTTGTATGGAATTGGTGAACTTTTGAATTCACTGAAAATTTTCGCGTTTCATACTAATAGACCTGGTATATATAGCCATAGAATTAGCGTATTCCAAATTCTAAAGATTTCATATATTCTGTGTGGATCTTGTGAGATCAAAGCCCGCCCTATACTGACGAGGGCAGTAAAGCCCGAAACCATGTTCTGCTGGGAGCATTCTGAATTTATCAAAGCTGGTGTCATGACTTTGTCGCCAATCAGATTTTGATAGTTTTCCAAGACAGACGATAGATTGGGTTTAGTTTTTGAATCAATGACGGGAGAGTAGAATTTTTCTTTCTACAAGGTTGTCCCAAAAGTTCGTAAACACTTGCAAAAAATTGAAATACCAATATTATTTGCTGTTATGTATAATGTATTTGTGTATTATGTATAAAGTAATTGTATTATGTATTATTTTGTATTCGCCGTAATAATATTATTCGCAAAGTAATAAGAAAAACAACGTTTTAACTTTTAGAACAACCTTGTATATTCTCATTTTATTTCAATAAAATGTTCCTATGTATCAATAGTGAGTAAAACTATCAGGTCTCCAGGGTCAAGTTTCTTTTCAAAAACTTTTTAATCTCTAGCTTTCGGGCACGGAAGCCCTTCTACGGGAGAAAATTCGGTATAATGATGATACCATGTTTTCTCATGTAGAAAGGCGTTCGTTCCCGAAAGCTAGGGAAAAAGTTTCAAGACTTCGACGGAATCCTTGGCAGAAGCACGTCAGATCCATGTCAGTATCTACAATAATTGATAGCTGTGGGTCACAGCTCCCATAGGGAAGGAGCAATGTAACAAAGTATTTATTATTTTATTAACAGAGTATCATTTTTATGTTTATATTTTGCTACTCTGTAAACTTCCTCATTGCTTATAATTTGTTTATCATTGATAGTTTGTTCTTGCCTTAAATAAATTGCTGTGTTACCTGAAGTTTGTCTTTCCTAATTTTCCACGTGACAATAATTTTCCATGGAGATCTGAAATTTTTACTCGATTCCCATTTAATGTGAATTGTATCATTGATGTTGACTATGCAGAAAGGGAGTTCAACGAACCCTGGGTGCCACCCCCGACCCCAAGACCCCACAATGTCCCCGTCCAACATTACTCCCGGCATCAACTCCCTACCCGAGGTGAGGAAAGCTAGTGACCTGAATCATTTAGTCTGAACTATGCCTAGAAATGTACTATCTATTCCTAACTCTGTCAACCTATTAATATCTCTTCTTCTTCTTCCTTATTGCCCCTCATTCATATTAGGGTCTGAGTGAAGTAGAATGCGTCTGCCTTTGTCATTAAGACTGGTAGGACTTCTCAGTGGTAGGCCGACTTAGCTCCAATATGAAATGCCCGCCTCTGACATGAGGAACAGACGTCATGTGCAGCCGCTCCTAACATGGAGTACAAACGCTACTCATCCTGTATCCCTGGATTAGGAGCCCTTACAGGTTACTATCAGCCGGGCCAGCTGAACCCAGGTTTTTTAGTGAGTTTGTTACTGCTCTCCCTCCTCCTTTTTCATCCGGACTTGGGACCGGCAAAGGCGGAGTTCTGTTAATACCTAAATGCATGCAGTTTATCTAGGTACTGTGATAGTATTAAAGCACGAATGTTTCTTGTTAAATATAAAAAAACTTATACTGTCCTTAGTGTGACGAAAATATATTGGGAGGGTTCACCACTGATAAGCCAAGTCCTCCCAATATATTTTTCATCGCAGTAAGGACAGTGGAAGAGTTTCTTTTATATTGAAAAAGAAACATTCGTGCTTTAATACTATCATTTCATATATATAGATGGCACGTTATCGCCCTATAATTATCAAGAGACTATCAATAAAAGGCATATATGTATTATATATACATAGTTGCATATATGTAAGAAATTTGAAATATTTTTGACGCGTATGATTCTTTTTAAAAAATGAATTAAATTACTACTGCCCTTTCTACCCCATTGGTAGATTAAACTGGCGAAACCGCTGTGAGGGTTCTGACTGACAGGCCCTCCCATTATTTTTATCATTGCAGTAAGGGCAGTAGAACATTAATATATTTTTTGGAATAGTTCAAATTTCTTATAACAGATAGCGCATATTAATGCATCATATTATTATATGAATGTCATAATATTTAGAAATCTATATATATAAAATTGAATGTCTGTCTGTTTGTCTGTACTCTATAGATTCAAAAACCATACATCCAATCGCCGTGAAATTTTGGGATATTATTAGGTATATCACCGGGAAGGTTTTTGAAAAATAATTTCATGAATATCTTGAATATCCTTAGAGTTATTTGCAGATTTGTAGATTTAACTCGCAAGCAGCGCCCCCATTGTGACGATGATAACAAGTTTTCTTATCACTAAGTTTGTTATCTTAAATATTATTTATCAAAAGTAAGATTATCTCAGGATGACACGGCAATGTGACACGGGAAAAAATGTTCACTAGATAAAACTATGATTTTCTAATGTAGAAAATTAGGAAAGACAAAATTCAGGATGACACGGCACACAGGGACCGGGAAAAAATGTTCACTTTATCGAGAGATTCAAATTTACGAGTTTCAAATTATCAAAATATATCTTTTTTATTTTTAATAAGTTTTTAGAGAATTGTTTTAACAAATGTTCACTAGACAAACCTTTACTCGGGTAAAACCTCGGGCGAAGCCGGGTACGTCCGCTATATTAAATAAAATGACTTGTGTGGGAGTATGAGGAAAGGGCAAATAAAATAGCCGGGTCAAAAGAACCCCTTGGTCACCAGGTGTCCAGCCATCACTCCACCTCCCCCTGGTATGATTTATCTTACTCAAAGCAGCTTAAAAGCAGTTGGATGTGATGATCAAGGGAGAGTTTGCACCGAGGTGGTTTCGACACCAGTTGTTCCCAGGGTGGACCTCAGACCTTCTCTCTTTCCTCCCCAATCTACTCTCCACGGATTTTAACCTCTGGATCCTGTCTTCTTGTGTCCTTACCACTCACCACACGACTACCACGACTGCTTCACAAATCATTACATATATACACAGTGTGGCAAATAATTTTTAAGAATGGGTTTGTAAAATAAAACAGAAACAAGCTAATTCAATTTCTACTATTTTTTTTATTCAAAATAATCCCCTCCGGATTCAATACATATGTTACAACGATTTAATAAGGAATTAAATGCCTCTTGCAGGCCACTTTGAGGAATCGCCTCCAAAGTGCTCGTCGCAGCTTTCTGGATGGTCGGGATATCATAAAAAAAAACAACCTTTTAACTTCAATTTTATTTTGGGAATAAATAAAAGTCACATTGTGCTAAATCAGCCAGGTACGGAGGATGATTCAACACACAGACGTTATTTTTGGCCAAAAAGCGACGAACAATGAGTGAGGAGTGACGCGGTGCATTATCATGCAGCAAACACCAACTGTCTTCATCGCGATATTCTGGACGAATTATGGCAATCAAACGTTTCAAAACGTTTAAATAATACTCTCTAGTAATGGTTTGTCCAGCGGGAACAAATTCTTTGTGGATAATACCTCTACTATCGAAAAAGGTAATCAGCATTGTTTTGATTTTTGATGGCACTTTTCGCGTTTTTTTGGCTTGTGGAGAGTTTTTTGACTTCCATTCGGCACTTTGGCGCGTTGTCTTTGGGTCATACAGAAAACACCATATTTCATCACCCGTAACAATTGATTTCAGGGAGTTTGAATCATTTTCATAGGCAGAAATGATGTCCCTGCAATGTGCAATTCTCAATGATTTCTGCTCGCCCGTTAAAATGTGTGGAACAAATTTGCACAGACTTTAGTTTTACCCAAATCTTCATGCAGAATGGTTCGAATTGTTTCTTTGTTGATGTGTAAAACCTCTGCCATCATTCTCAGGGATGCACTACGATTGTTTGCAACAAATTATCGCACTTTTTCTATACTTTCTGGTGTCTTCGAAGAACTTGGTCATCCAGTATGCTTATCATCTTCTAGCGTATTTCTTCCATCCGAAAAACGTTTGTGCCAAATGAAAACATTTGATTTACTCAAACATAACGTACCAAAATTTGCTTCATCAAAATATATGTTTCCGATGAACTTCTACCAAGTTTTGCATTAAATTTAATGACCGCTCTCTGTTCCATCTCAGAATTCCGACGAACAAAATTTTTACTTATCAAAAATCGCCTGTATGGTTTTAAAGAGTTAACCAAAATGGCTGAAACAAAGCCACACGCTAGATAAGGCTTCCAATATATATACGCATGCGCAATTTCAT
This sequence comes from Cordylochernes scorpioides, assembly GCA_030710605.1. Classification (NCBI taxonomy): domain Eukaryota; kingdom Metazoa; phylum Arthropoda; class Arachnida; order Pseudoscorpiones; family Chernetidae; genus Cordylochernes; species Cordylochernes scorpioides. The sequence continues at coordinate 10,026,012 of CP092885.1, read as the reverse complement.
AACTGGCTCTGCTATTGGCTTTTATCTAGCGCGAGTCTTAAAAATTATTTGCCACACTGTGTATAGTATGTATCTGTCTGTTTAAAAGGAAAATACGTCCTTTTATGCACATAAATAATTTGAATATGACTGTGTTGTTGATGTATCAGGAGAGTATGATCCATTTGATTATTTGTACTCACTGATGATGTTGAAATTATGCGAGAATCAGATATCTCATTGAGTCAGATAAAAGTGCTCAATGCGGGATTAGATCTCGAATCGTAATTATTGAAAATGACGCTATGAATAAACTCCGCCGGTCCCAAGCCTGGATGATAAAGGAGGGAGAGCAGTAACAAGCTCACTAAAAAACCTGGGCTTAGCTGGCCCGGCTGATAGTACCTTGTAAGGGCTCCAGGGATACAGGATAAGTCTGTACTCCATGTTAGGAGCGGCTGCACATGACATCTGTTCCTTATGTCAGAGGCGGCCATTTCATATTGGAGCTAAGTCAGCCTGCCACTGAGTAGTGCTCTCAGTCTTAATGACAAAGGCAGATGCATTCTACTTCACCTAGTAACAAGATAAGAAGGAAGAAGACTATATATTCCACTTCTTCATCAATGCCCCTACAATCTAGTAAACAACATAGTAAAATAAGGATATCCTATCAGAATTTAAAGGATAATTGCATAAGAATACTCACAACAAACCAAAAGAACAATATTTATAACAAATTTCTTATTAATAATTTTATGAAGTATTGTAAAAAAAACTCGTTAAATATCGTTCTATTTATAATTCAATATAATGCGGCTATGATTATAGAACGAATTTTAACAAGTTTTACCGCAAATGTTTCTTTTTACAGAAGGAAAATCGTAATTTTATTTATTTTAAGGAGAAATAACAACTATTCCTATCCTATTCCCATCCCTGGACACTTTATTTTTCCGTTCATCATTACACTTCACAATTCATCGTTTCATACCTCATCCCTAAGGAAAGGAATAGTCGTTATTTCTCCTTAAAAGAAACATTTGCGGAAAAACTTGTTAAACGTCGTTCTATATAGTCCTATTTTTTATTTTACATATCGTATCAGGTTTCAATATCATATTTAACAATTCTGATAATTTCTAGGAAGAGATAAAAGCAAACAGCGATGGGTTTCTTTATTGAAAGGGAATAAGCTAGACGAGAGGACGTTATTGCCCGAATGTTCGCCTAGCTTTTACCTTTTCAATAAACGTCGCTGTTAGTTTTCACAAGTTTTTTTTAACGAATTTTACAAGTTTGACACTTGTATCTCTTCTTTGAAATGATATCCGACGATTCCTCCTATTTATATTCTGAATTACCTCATTAATCTTTTAAAGCATATTTAATTAATGAAGTGCCAGAGTGTCTAACACACTAGGGCAGCGGTCGGTAAACTGGGGATCGCCGGCCACATGCGGCTCTTTGGATGTGAAACTGTTTATATAGTTCCATACGTAAATATTATTTATGCGAGTACTATTTATTGTTAAAATTCGAAACTATTATAGACGCGTATGATTCTTTTTAAAAATAAACAATTTATACTTTCCTTACTGTAATGGAAAAATTAATGGGAGGGCCTGGCTCATCAATGGTGAACTCTCCCAGCGGTTTCGCCAGTTTAATCTACCATACCACTGTTATATTGCCTTTTTCGATCTTCCTTTTATAGTGATACTGATGCTATACACTTTGAATGAGTATTTTAGAAGAACTATGGACATAAGCTTTGAGGACAGCAGATTTACATACATTTATAAATATATAAAATGCTTCGAGCAATAGCTCTTTAAAAATAATCATACGCGTCTATAATAGTTTCGAATTTTGATAACAGATGGCGCGCTAATGCATCATAATACTATTTATTGTTGGCAAGAAAACATTCTGTGGCTTTTTAAAAACTTTGAAATTTTGTAAATTGTAATTTTTGACTTTTCCGACTCAAAAGTTTGCCGACACTAGGAGAATATTGTATGGAATCAATTGAGAGTTTTGCCCCAGATGAGTGTGTACCAGAGGCAAACAAAGTAGCCGCTAAAAATAATTAGACCTTCGATTGTTGGTAAACTCCTGCCGTTGCTAAGCGTGGTCAGTTATTGATTGACCTCAAAACTCTGCTGAATAATAAAATGGACTTTTTCTTGTGTATTTTTATTTCAATATCGTGGTGGTGGTGTCTTGCCCATGGAGCAGATCAGATCGGTCCGTGCACCCTGATCACAATACTGGCCAACTGAGGTGGTGGTGGTGTCTTGCCCATGGAGCAGATCAGATCGGTCCATGCACCCTGATCACAATACCAGCCAACTGAGGTGGTGGTGGTGTCTTGCCCATGGAGCAGATTAGATCGGTCCGTGCACCCTGATCACAATACTGGCCAACTGAGGTGGTGGTGGTGTCTTGCCCATGGAGCAGATCAGATCGGTCCATGCACCCTGATCACAATACCAGCCAACTGAGGTGGTGGTGATGTCTTGCCCATGGAGCAGATTAGATCGGTCCGTGCACCCTGATCACAATACTGGCCAACTGAGGTGGTGGTGGTGTCTTGCCCATGAAGCAGATCAGATCGGTCCGTGCACCCTGATCACAATACCAGTCAACTGAGGTGGTGGTGTCTTGCCCATGGAGCAGATCAGATCGGTCTATGCACCCTGATCATAATACCAGCCAACTTAGGTGGTGGTGGTGTCTTGCCCATGAAGCAGATCAGATCGGTCCGTGCACCCTGATCACAATACCGGCCAACTGATGTGGTGGTGTCTTGCCCATGAAGCAGATCAGATCGGTCCGTGCACCCTGATCACAATACCAGCCAACTGAGGTGGTGGTGGTGTCTTGCCCATGAAGCAGATCAGATCGGTTTGTGCACCCTGATCACAATACTGGTCAACTGAGGTGCCTTGACGGTATGGATGTCCTCTTCTGGATTGATGTCTGCCATATAGAGGGCTGCAAGGATGGTCGGGAAACTGTATATATGGTCCGGAGTGAGTTGGGTGTTGTGACAGTTATTGCAGTTCCTGTAGGATCTAGTCATGTCTGGGTTTATCTTCATTCCTTTAAAATGTCCTGTTCTGATTCTTAATACTGTTGTATAATTCTCTGTTAATGTTGTAAATGGGCTGGGGTATTTTGGTTTTTTAATGAGTTTTGCTATTGTATTTGTGTCTTTCAATGTTATTGAACTGGTTTCCAGTGCCTGCTTTCTTTTAAATATCGTATAGTGTGTATAGGGCACATGTTCATCATCACTACTACTCTATTGAAGAATAGGGCGGAGAAAAGGTTTTCCAGTTTTGTTCGAATTTCGTGAGGGTTGGTCACTTTTCCAATATCATATTTAGTTCATTTGCAGCGAGTAGCTGGCGAGTGTTTAAGATAAATGAATATTATATCTCAACTTAACTATATTAAATTCGGAAAAAACTCACATGGTTTGAATCTACGACCCGTAGAGATACAAGGGCGGCTACAACTCATCAGAATAATTACTAAATTGGTCGAATCTAATAAAATATGTGCCATTTTTTGCACATGAACATCATACTAAAATGTTGATTTTTTATACATAAAATCTCGGACTACCTTTACACCAGTTAAAACATATTTATTTGATAGGTACGACCGATTTTTACCTTTTTTCTCGTAGCCTTCCTTGAAGTGATTAGGGCCATAGCCCTAACTAGGGTAGACAATTATTTAGAAGATACGAAAGCTGGAGTTATGGCTTGTTTGCTGACCTGTATATACACTCATGGACAAAGCTTAAGGAAGTTGTACCTTTTAGCATGTGTAAATATATATATATATTTATTTGGTCACATCGCGCGACGCAGGGGGATGGAGTACATCATACTGACTGGAAAGATGTCTGGGCGACGTATACCTGGACGCCCGTCGACACGCTTCGTGGACCAATTAAAGGAACTTACTGGCTTAACGGTCGCCGAGATGGTACATCGAGTTCAAGACAAGATATGGCTTACATTACATCGTGTTTAGGATGTAATACATACAGTGGACCACAAGGTTCGATCGCGAATAAAATGATTTAATTAATTAATATATATATGTCATAATATTTGGAAATATGTAAAATAAAATGGCCTGTGTGGGAGTACAAGGAAAGAGGGAAGATAGCGAGGTTAACAAACAACCCCCTTGGTAAACAAGTATCACGACTTCATTATCTCCTCTAGGGGACTTATCTTACTTAAAGCGGCTTATAAGCGGCTTATAAAAGTTCAGTTCTCACCGAGGTGGCCTCGACGCCAGTTGTTCTAGGGGTTGTTCTGGGACCTTCTATCTTTCCTCCCCGATCTATTTCCTCACGGGTTTTTGCCTCTGGATCCTGTCTCCTGTGTGTCCTTACCACCCATCACTCAACAACCACGACTGCTTCTAGCCAACATGCCACACTGCATTCATCCAACAGCATAAACTACTACTACATTACCACATATACAGGGTGCTTCAAAAAAATGTATACACACTTTGAACTTCCATAGAAAATTTATTTACCGTTCTACAAAGTTAAATTTCAGGAAAATAGAAAACTGAAAGTCCAATATAAATGAAACATAAATAACAAATGTTAATACTGTTCAAATTGGTGACCTGCAGCATCAATACAATTCTGAGTACGAGTCACCACAGATTCTGTACATCGTATCAAAACGTCCAATGAGATTTCTCTACACACTGCTTGAATCTCATTCCAAAGAATGTCTAGGTTACGTGGTTTACGTTTGTACACCCCATCTTTTACTGTGCCCCACAAGAAGAAATCCAGTGGTGTAAGGTCTGGAGAGCGTGCTGGATCAAAATTTGTCGGGCCAGTGGATAGGACGCAGGGGACCAATCGAGTTTCCAGCACGCTCTCCAGACCTTACACCACTGGATTTCTTCTTGTGGGGCACAGTGAAAGATGGGGTGTACAAACGTAAACCACGTAACCTAGACATTCTTTGGAATGAGATTCAAGCAGTGTGTAGAGAAATCTCATTGGACGTTTTGATACGATGTACAGAATCTGTGGTGACTCGTACTCAGAATTGTATTGATGCTGCAGGTCACCAATTTGAACAGTATTAACATTTGTTATTTATGTTTCATTTATATTGGACTTTCAGTTTTATATTTTCCTGAAATTTAACTTTGTAGAACGGTAAATAAATTTTCTATGGAAGTTCAAAGTGTGTATACATTTTTTTGAAGCACCCTGTATATATATTATTTCTAAAAGTAGAACGTTCGAATTTACATGTATAAGAAATCGGCCGTTATATAAGTAAATTAGAAATGGTTTATGGTTTAAATATGAAACTTCCTTAAGTTTTGTCCATAAGTGCAGGGCGCAGGGAATATCGAGAAATTACGTTTTCTGATCCGATTGTGTAAATGAGAGATGTAAGCACATGAGTATCATCTTTCCTCATTTTGTACATTAATACTGGCCAACACATAGTTTGCAGTCGGGGATTTTGAGGTGCAGAATCCAGAAATGTCCGTTTTGCTTTATCGTCTCATATTTTATAGATACAAACTTCACCTTCTTTGATGAGCTTTATTGATTTTAATATAACACGTCATCTATATATAGGACATACAAACATTAACGGATGTTTCTTTTGAATATCAAACAAACTTCTACTGTCCTTACTGAAATGAAAAGAAAAATGAAATGAAAAAAATATTGGGAGGACTGGCTCATCAGTGGTGAACCCTCCCAGCGGTTTCTCCAATTTAATCTACCAAACAGCTTTCAGAGCTCTAATATTGTATTGAACGATTCTAATTATATATACTACACTGAAGGGTGGAATCTCAGAAATGGTATTTAAGCAAACTATGGACATAAGCTTTTAGGACAGTAGAATTACGTATAAATATTTGTACCGAGCAATGTTCTTCCACAAACAAGACAATAACGCACCATCTTAATCATATTTTTTTTCATCGCAGTAAGGATAGTAGAAGTTTGTTCTATGTTCAAAAGAAACATCCTTGTCTTACTGTTTGTATTTCCTTTATTGATTTTCTTGATGTATTTCGTATCGAATGCCTGATTTTTTTCTTTCTTTTTAGAACTGTTATTGCTATGGATTATTAAATTTAAAAGAATAACTATCGATGAGGTTTGTGAAATGAAAATTTGAATCGAAGATATTTAAGTATTGAAAGGCGTAGGTAGAACTGTGAACCAAACGACACAAAGCTGACATTCCGGTGTGGGGGAGGTGAAATACGCAGAGCGCTTTTTTTAGCTATTGGGGGAGCAGACGAAAATGATTACCCTTCTCAAATGTCACAGCCTCACGTGACCTTCATTTGTCGAGTCATATTCTGTGGGAATAGAAAACCAATCAGCTATCCAAGCTCTAAGCAGTGATATTAATATTAACCTTTATTCGATGAGAATTAAAATTACATACATTCATGGGGACAAAGTTTAAGGAATTGAAAAGTCTTGCTGGTTATCTGTTATTATTATTTTTTTTCTTGAAGTAGACAGAAACAATTATTTTGCCTAATGTTTTAATTTTTGTTCGCTCCTGACGAGGACAAAAGATTTTTGTCGAAACGTCGAGACAATAAAAAGATTTACTGGCCGAAGTGTCTTTTATTTGAGGAACTATGAATGCCGGCCAGGCAGCCTCAATCTTTACTAGAAACAATTATGTTCACACTTGGTTATCTCGCGTGTCTTCAATAAAGGTCACTGTAATATCTTTCAGAGTTATTGACTGAATCCCGATATACATGCTGAAAGATACAACTTCCTTAAGTTTTGTTAATGAAAATGTATTTATCTAAATTCTATTTTTAAATATATGTGATTGAAAGATATTTTTCTTTCTCTCACTATATATATACCGTATGTTGAAATAATTAAAAGGTACAATAGTAGAGCGATCTGGAGATTAAACTGGAAACCGCTCTGAAGGTTTACCACAAACGCTTTCAAATTTTAGCGATTGCAATATAAGGTCTGTATAAATAGTTTTAAATTATATATGGTCGGAAGAAAGTGGAAGGAGGGATGAGAGATACATACCATTGGCCATCTTAAAATAGACCATCTTACTGAAGTCATCGATAAATTGTTTGTCTTGAAACTGTCATTCCAGAGACACATGTGAGCACATGGAGAACTAAATAGCTGCCATTCCTCTATGGAGGTTTGCAGTCAGTCAGATGGTGGTCTTCATCTTCGCCATTTCCCGAGAGCAGTCAAGTTGTCCCAAGAGATGTAGAAGGACACATCCACGGCAAGGAACGCCATCAGTTTACCGATAAGAACCGCACCAAGTCCAATATTGAGCGCATGTTATGGGTGAACTAGCGTATAGTTTGCCCTCAATGATTTCTGCTGGCTACATATCTCGTTAACTGATGGTAGAATTTTCATAGGTAGATCTATTGATCTCTCAAAGGCTCATCAGTCTCCTCTTCTGAAAGCCAGACGTCAGGAGCTGGTGGGGTCAGCCACTGACGACTGCGAGCTACACAGGAATAGCCGTTAGCGACACCTCACACTGAAGCCTGCATCCCTTTCTGGCAGGAGAACTGAAGCTGGCCTGCGATGTCCAGCAAGCAGAGGTCACACAGCATGGAACAATTTTGACGCTAAAAGAGCGGCTTTGAAGCCACAATCCTCCCAAACATTGTTGAGAAGCGAGAAAGTTTCGTATAGACATCTCCGACATGGCGCCAGCTTGTCTGTAATGGACCCACAAGGAAGACAGATGGAAGGCCCAGATATTTGAACGCTGCTTAGATAACCTCTACTCAAGTTATCGAGGGCCGATTTCAGGTATGAGGCGATTACAGCCAGCGACTATCCATGTCGCTTTGAAGAAGCGATCTTGTCAGTTCATAATGTTACAGGAGGATGACCATCTCGTGAATGCGTTTGTCTAACACTCGGGAACGAGGTCTGACAGAGGACGACTCTGACAGCCCATAAAACATCATTGGTAATTCGGTACACGGTCGTTTAGAGACAAAATGGCTGTATTGTCCAAATACCGAACTGCCAGGTCTTTAGGCGACTCCTTGGAGATGTTCAAATAACGGGGGCTTCACGCACTTTCTTCACGCGCCAAAGCTGAGATGTCATTTGCAGTTATCTATATATTTTCTTCAGGAACATAAGAGACGTAACAATGATTAACATCCCGAGCGGAGTATTCGACGACAGCAACATTTTTTGAATCACAATGGCACTTGTCTAGAGTCGCAGACAATTCACGGTGGTCGTTGTCGCTGCAGCTTACGTCGTCATACCATTCCTCTCCTATAGGAATATATCAACTTAGTGTTACTTGAGAAAGCAGTAGATTTGAATTTGCTTATGAAAAGCGACATTTAAGCATAAAATGTATTTTTGTTGCCATGGAATAATTTCTAGCACATGATAGATTCTTTAAACAAGTGGCCAGATCTTGTAATAGTAGTTCAACCCTGATAAATTCCTTATGACTTCACAATGTACGGCCTTTAAACAAGCGGCCAGATCTTGCAGCCGCTCTTCTGTCCAAGAAAATTCCTCGAGAGTTCGCAACCTGCGACCAATAAAACGGGAACAGGTTTTGCATCTTCGGTATTGCCCCGATAATTTACTTCGGCATTTCAAAGTTTACCGTTCGAGACATAGCAGGGCTGATTATAATTTTGAGCCAAATTTTAAAACATCATTCTGATTTGAATTAGAATCCTTTTATTTTCTCTATACATTATAAATTTGTAGTTCTAAGCTTATTTACGGTGTCCTGTAACTCTAGCTGAGAGATTAATTTCATTTATTATATTTAGACCTATTGTTGCTAGGTTCGCTTCAACAATCCTTTTGAAATAATAATTATCATTATCTTTTTTGAAATTACAAAAGAGCATCTCAGTTGAGACACCTAGTTGTTGAGACAAAGTGCCCTTTAAGGAGAGATGTCTTCTTATCAGTGAGTTGATAATTAGTAAAAACGTTAATTTTTGCAATGAAAACTGTTCCTTGTATAGATGTACCGTCTGATGGAGGTTCTACCGTAGTTACTTCCCTGCTTATAAAAAATCGTATCCAATATACTAGCAGCTACTTAACAACATTTACAACTTACTTAACAATTTCAAAATTAAACTATGACATTCCCACTCTTGGTAAACATCACTCAGTTTTTTCTCTGAATTGGAAGATTCTGCGTATATATCCGGCACTCTAAGGGTGGAATCTCCACCAAACTCTGCAGCGCTGGCAGAGGCGCCATATTCATTGTACATAGTTAATATAATCCATATTTTTTAAAATAGTGCAGACTGTGCACTTTTCATGTATTGATAAGATGTCAATACAATTATTTTAATTGTCAATTGTCTAGGGTGGAATCTTGGTTATGCAAATAAGCTTAGAAGACTTAGAGGCACTATGTGCCCATAAGCTTAGAATACAGCAGAATTACATATAAATATGCAAATATAAAAATGGTATTCATGTCGGATATTTGCCTGAATTTATCAAAAATATGGTTGTCTCTCTTATTAACTTAACTGAACAAGTACCCCTTCAGTACTGAGAAGAGATCATAGAAATGTGTATTTTTGATATATCTTTATTGAAAGGAAGAGGTGTATTTGCTTACACATGAATATCATACTACTGTAAACTATACAGCACAATATATGTGTTAACCGAGAGGGTCAAACTTGTAGTAACCGAGAGGGACAGTCAGGGCGTGGAGAGTTTTCCAGTACCTCTCTGCACCTTGGGAGACCTTTAACAATTCTCACAGAGTACAGGCAGTCGTGGTCGAGAAAGAGTGGAATGTAAAGGTTGGTGAAGCAACAATACATTCCAGGCTTGGCGGAGGTTTATATACTTTGTCGATGAGGAAGTACTGGGCCGTCAGCGGATGCAATAAGAGCGTGGATCATGGAAGAGATGTCATTGTACACTCTTAACAACTTCCTGGCAATTTCCTACATATTTAGGTCTCGTTCTTACATGTTGTTGGACTTCTGTATCTCAATATTTTGATATTTAGTTCAACTCTTGTTCTACTACACAGTTTCTTTTTTATTATCTTCAGTTTTTATAGAGTACATTACATATTGTGATGCAATAATACATGACAATCATGTGTATAATTATTTACAGAGGTGTTTATTATACAAGACGACAATCTTGCTATATTATACACCAATATGGGGTTGTTGATTTAAATTACAATATATATGTATATAACGAAGGGTCAATTACAGGTGGTGTGGGCACTCCAGCTCCTCGGCTAGTCCAGGTCTTACCTCGGCCTAGCAGGGCCCATGATGGTACCGCCAGACCATCGCCTCGCTGACAACACCACAGCCCACTCCAAATATTATATAATATATTCTACCTATGATGTAAAATAAACTATTTGATGGTTAATTTACTTATTTATTTATTTCAACACACAAAACGCGATATCCAGGCTAGGTATAATTGCATCGATATACATTTTTAAATAGAAACAGTTATAAACATATTATACAAGAAAAAATAAAATAAAATGATAAACAATAATATATATTAGGAACCTGATCCTTTCAGGTTAAAAAGATAATCATAAATATATTTTCAAAAATAGTTAAATCTGTGTTAATTATCTCTAGTATTTACAAATTGATATAGATCTCAACATTGTTTACTGTCTGTTGTCTAGCGCTAAAGAAGAGTGGGCATTCCAGCAGTAGGTGTCTTGAGTCCTGGATTTCCTTGCCACAATGACAGCTAGAGCACTGATGGTGGAGTCCTAGAGTTCTTGATGGTAAATTGGTAACATTATTTTTTCTATCTATATAAATAAAGATCACCTTCATGCCAAAATAAACTCTAAAACTAAGGTTTATCTATTGACAGTCTCATCAAACTAGCAGAATCAGTGACAAAGCTACAATACCAGCTTTAGTAAATTGAGAAGTGGCCTCCTGAAGACCATGGTTTCGGGTTAATGATCATTGTCAGTCCAGGATAGACTCTAATTTCATGAGATCCACAAAGAACTGACGAGGGTCATTATTCCGAAACCAGAGTTCTCAGGTTGGTATTTCTAAATTTGCTAAAGCTCATATTTTAGCTTTATCACCGATCTGAGACCTCTAGTTTTCTGATAAGGTCAATATGTGACGCTTAGTTTTAGTTTCTATTGTTCAAAATTACTTTATTAGGTACCGCTCAAAAAGAGCAACCTAGTTTATGATATTTGCAACAATGAATAATATGTGAAGGTTATTCACATATTAAAACAAAATGTTAACGCGGGATTCGATCCCGGTTCATGGCTGTCGGGAATCGAGGGTGTTACCCACTTGTCCACCGACTTATTTTTTAGCGTCTATTTTAGCAGGAAACATTGACCCTTGGAAAAATAATCTATTGAATTGTATAGTGGGATATCGTTATACCAGTCTCTATTATAACACCATATTGTAACGTCGATGACAAGGCCAAGATACTAGAGTAAAGTTGGGGAAAGAGGGGTGGACTCTAGCTGCCCCCCCTGCCAATGTAGCAGGCGCTAAAAACAGCATTCCTTTGTGGGGGAGGACAGAGTCTGGTTACATCTGCGGCAAGGAGAAGACGTGGCGACTTGCCTCCGGGCGTGTGGATGATCCTACAAGGCGGTGCCAGGAGAGATTGACATCGGAGCGACCTACAAGGTGGCGTGGGCCAGGCTGAATGTGTATAGTGTGGAGTGGAACGCTTCACAAGAGGACGTCCACGGCGCCAAGGATTCTTATGACAGGAAGGTTGAAGGCAAGTCCCACTGTTGTATTCTTTCTGTTAAGTGAGATACAATAAATCGCTAACTTTAGCTGCAATCCCTTCGAACTCACATGTGTATCTTTGTGGCATACTGAGTAGACAAAGTACACGAATAGCCTCTGGCTTCGACGTAACGCTATTTTTTAAAGTTTTTAACTTTTAAGTTCCAATTATTTTAATTTTGGTTAAAACCACACGTTTATAACCAAATAAACTCTTGGTCTTAAGAAATGTTGTTATAGCCAGGTTATACTAAAATATTTATACTATGCGCGCCATATGTTATGAGAAATTTGAATTATTTTTGACGCGTTTGATTCTTAAAAAAATATCAATATTCTACTGCCCTTACTGTAATGATAAAATAATGGGAGGGACTGGCTCATTAGTTGGGAATCCTCCTAGCAGTTTCGCCAGTTTAATCTACCATTGCATTTTTTCGGTTTTCCTTTTATCATATCAATATCAGTATAAAAGGAAAACCGAAAGATTCAATATTACAGCGGTTTGGTAGATTAAACTGGTGAAACCGCCTAGAGGGCTCATCACTGATGAGCCAGGCCTTCCCATTATTTTATAATTGCAGTAAGGGCAGTAGAAAATTGATTTATTTAAAAAGAATCATACACACGCGTCAAAATAGTTCAAATTTCTCACACTATAATGTTTACTCTAAGGAAAATGTTATTTATTCAATAAATAAAAACACATAATGTACACAGGCTATATTAACAATTTCTATTCACATTAAAATACCACCTGAAACATGCACTGTCATTGGCTAGTTTGACAGTGCTGCCAAATCGAATCGAGGATTTGAATCAAACTCCAACCAAGATAGACAACGTCTTTATTGTACATTTTATTCCTATATACATAGGAAATGGAAGCATTATAAAGCACGAATGTTTCTTTTTTAAAAATACAAAACAAACTTCTACTGTCCTTACTGCGATGACAAAATATATTGAGAGGGCTTGTCTCAAAAGTGGTGAACCCTCCCAGCGGTTTCGTCAATTTAATCCACCAGACCGCTTCTCTTAGAGCTCTAATACTGTATTGGATCATTCTACTTATATACGCTGCAATGAAGTGTAGAATCTTAGAATAGTATTCAAGAAAACTATGGACATAAGCTTTTAGGACAGTAGAATTACATATAAATATTTGCATCGAGCAATGCTCTTCCACAAACAATAAGTACAAGACCAGTTAGGTATATTTAATTATAAGGTGATAACGTGCCATTTATTTATAATGCTTCTATTTCTTATATATAGATGACATCACCTTATATATAGATGACATCACCTTATAATTCATATTGTTGCTCCAAGTTGCAGGGTCGTCGACCTTGTTTTCCTCCTTCTTGGTGTTATACACGTTTCCCAAGCGGATTTTCATACTCAAAGCAAATAAAGAAAAGTAAATTAAAGTAAATTATTTTTAAAAGTTATTGTGTTTATTTATTCGTGGTCTTCCTCGTAGGTCGTGATTAGCAGTCTTGGTCTCGTTCCTCTCTCGCTCCAATAAGCAATCAAGATATATGTATGTGATATCTTGGGACCTCTGGGACCAGTGTTACCTGATGCTAGACGAACCTCGATGTCAACTCTACCGTGCAGTCGTGGTGGAAGGCGACACAGCTGGGCCAAAGGTGAAATAAACAAACAGAGATTCCACTAAAAGCGTCTGACGTCAAGAAGGAATGGGATGAGCGGAGAGGGAGATCTTTAGAGCAAGTGTTACCTTGGTGAGATCCAAGCGCATACTGCCTAACCTAGGTTCTCGATTTAACACCAAGACCTTTCTTCTTTCTAATTGGTTGACCTATTTAGGTGATTCTTTCCTAATTGGTGGGACTATGTCACGTGGCCGTTGGCTATTGGTTGACCTATTTAGATGCTTCTTTCTAATTGGCCCTGCGGCTTTCTTTGGTGGAAGATACGTCCGGCCTTGCTCCGGAAATATTGGGTGTTAGCTCGACTCTTATAACTTCCGCGGTTATCAGATACGTCCGGTCCTGCCCAGGAAATATTGGCTTAAACTTAGCTTGCAGGGTTTCGGGGTCAGAAGGTTAACTGTGACTTTATTAATAGTCGGGTTCTAACTTTGAGCTTCTTTGCTAGGCCTTACTTCTACTATCACCTAAGCCTGATTAGTTTTAACCTTAATTTTCTCCTGTTAGTCTCCATTCCTTCTATCTGTACAGTTGCTATACTTTATTAGATTCTTACGCGGTACAGATTGATGTTAGTTGAGGCTTTCTATTTGCAGTACATAAGAAGTTATATACAGTCACGTGGTGGAACATGTGGTAGTAGATATCTGGACTATAAGAGAAATTTTCATGATTCAAGTTAAGATATCTGGACTATTTACAACAATTCCATGGTCTTAAATCATCACATGTACAATAAAATATTACAAAAGGAATGGAACTATAAAAAGGAATGATGATAATCTAAATAATCTGTTTCAAATAAATATTAAATATCATAGAATATTTTGAATAAATGTAGGACGCATTAAAATTGATGCAATTAGTGCAACAATATATATATATGTAGTATATTTTGACATAGATAAATCACAACCTTCTTCTAATACTTATTATAACCCCATATCTATATAAAATTATGTATCAAACTTGTAATAATAGAAGTGACAAATAAAACAAAAGGAGTAGAGGTAGTCCAGACGACAAAGGCCAGACGTGATAAACAACCCAGACTAACAGGTGTTTATGCTAATGAGTTCATTCCCCCGTCAGCAGGTGGCCAGACATAATTAATAACCCAGCGCTTGACAGGTGGCGTGATTACGGGAGCCAATCAGAAGTCTCATATAAAAGATTGGGACAAAGTGGTGTGTTAGTTGGTTTTCAGAGCGACGCCGTCATACGGTCGGGTCTCTCACCCCTATCCGCGATGTAGGGCATCCGTGACGCCCGTGGTCCGACTGTCTTCGTCCGTGGTCTACCTCTACCTTCTTGGAGTTACCATCTAGACCTGCCTCTGTCTCTTGCTGTCCCAGTGCGGGAATCCCATCACGCACCCACTACCACGACTGCCCAGTACATTCCACCTCGGGATTACTACAGAACCCGTTAAAGTCGACAGGATGACTGAGGACAGCAGCAAGCAGAGGATGACGGAGGTCAGTGACGACTACTTCGCGGATGCCCTCACCAACATGCAGCCCCACCACGAAGATCTAGTAAGCCACCTAACAGACGCCATTCGGGGACTAGCCGTACCTCGTGCGGAGGAAGCCCTCATCTCCTCTTTCGACGGATCCCGCGCAACAAGTAGCCTTCTTCCCTACAACCATCTCCAGAGATCAACTCCAGCCAGCATCAGCCATTTCAAGGTACTTTAAACTTTGTTTCTGCCATTTTCCCCATAAATTTTATTCTTATATTTTCACTTTAAGCATTTTAAAATCAATTATAACCTTTTTATAACATTTTTATTCAAATTTTAAAACTTTCACACTCTCATTTATCATTTTTACTTTTATTTTAATCAAATTATAAATTTTAATTAATCATTTTCAATTTTATTATTAAAAATATTCAATCACGCATTTTTGCCAATTTATTAATCTTACATACCTTTCTTAAATGCACCTAAAATGGCATTATCCAAATATGCAACTTTCAATTTCACATAAAAAATCATATTATATTTTAATTACTCTAATCATATTTTCTAAAATTATTTGTGTGTGTTTTTTTTAATACCTTATTTATGGCCATAGTATTAATAATTAAATTTATTACGCTCTTTATTTTACTTGACCTATTGCTATTCCAATTGATATTTCTCAATATTTAAAAGTTTTAAAAATTAGTCCTAGATTTGTATTTTTATAAATATCAATTTTTTAAATTATCTCATCTCAAAATGTGCCTCCCATTTTTCCCACAATTGCAAATACAACTATAAATGTAATATGCGAAAACTAATGTCATACCATAAAAATTCCATATCCCATTGCATTTCATTCCTGCCTATGTTAAATTGTCAATTACGAAACTCTACCGAATTTTGTACCCATGCCATAACCTTTTCTCTTAAAAAATTTCGTAAATTTATTATTTTATAATTTTTCTAAACCTAATCACCACTAATAATCTCCAATCTATCGATTTGTCAGAACATCTTGACGCAAAACTTACTGAGAAACTAAGGTTTTTTCACCTAGAGCATCCCAGAACCTCGTGGACGAAGTTAATCAAGATAGTTACTAATAAATATAAAGACACGCCCCATACTATAACATCCCAAAATTGAAAATTCCCCGAGTTATGTAATGATATAGGTCCCAGTATAATAGAAAGTAGAGAAATATCAGTACCACGTACAAATGACAGGCACGACAAAGAGAAAAGGACAATTAATTCCAGTCTTCATTCCAACGATAAACAACTCAAGGACGCACTGATCGCCCCCCTAATTGTTTTTTTTTCTTCTACTTCGTCTTCCCTTACCTACATCTAAAGGGTTGGAATGACCTTGTACTCACCATTAGCAGAGATAGCCCTACTTCAACACTCTTGCTTGACAATCAATCAATTATAGAGTCACCATCTCTAAAATCGATCCTGTACATGACACCATGTGAGACGTCATCTTGGCCTACATTAAAGAATAATTAATTCCAGTCTTCACCCCAACGACAGCTCAAGGACGCGCTGAACTCCCCCCTAATTGTTTTTTTTCTTCTACTTCGTCTTTTCCCATCCCTACTTCTAAAGGGGTGGAATGACCTTGTTACATCATTAGCATCCATCATTAGCAGAGATAGTCTTTCTTACTTCAACACTCTTACCTGTCAATCATTCAATTATAGGCCTTCCATGCTTCTCTCGTCTCTTGATCATTTTCCATTGGCCTTCTATGCCTTCGTTCTAACCACCCCTCGTCCATCGCAGAGTTCCTGTTTGCCGACTTTTTTTATTTACACCCAGGTCGTCGTCCCAGCATTCTTTATTTCATTCTTTTTTCCTCAAACCCGGGTTCAATCAATCACCGACAGCAGTGCAGCTCTTGAGCCACCATCTCTTTTTAACCTCTCTCAGAAAAAAAAAATTCTTTCCCATATTCTCCCATTGCCTACCTCTCCTTCGATCTTCACACCTTTTGCCCATCTGATCTAATGCTACTTACAGAACATCTTGAGATTGCTGAACCCTGAAAACAATACTTCGCTTCTAAGCTCGTATTGCAGGGCAGGACTCCTGAGATGTCCTTTGCAGAAACCAATTCAGACCTTCTTCCTTTATTCCTCACTGCGTCACTACCTATCGCAACCCTTTTGCTTAAGCCAATTTTCTTTTATATTTTATTTTACTTTTATTATCTCTACTTCTCCTCCTTCCTGTATTACATCCCTGAAACTATGTTGTAAATATTCAAGGCACCTTAAGTAACAAAAAACTGTAACTAGTATACCAACTTTCCCAAATATTTACTTTCGCTATTGTGTGTGTTTACTTTAAATTTATCCTTCCTATGTACTCCTCTTATATATTTTTGGTAGTTTTATAATATTATATCAGTGTGTCACCACTACTCCCCTTTATCTTTATTTTATTCTAATAACTAATTTGTGCCCCAAATTATTTCCCATTTAATAGGTTTGCTAGCTTTTCTCTCATTTATTGTAAATAGACTTATAGTTTACCTAGTTTTGTGGTGTTGGACTTTGTTTTTTTTTAACTTACCAATGTAGATAAAACATTTCACTATTAATCGATAATATCATTTTGTTTATTAACCATCAACATTAATGCCATTAACTACCAACCAACCCTTTATATATTATTACCTTTAATATTTTTATTTTCTCTTTTCTCATCATGTTTAGACTTAGCATTTTACAACTTCAACTATTTTAGGCACCATTTAAAAAACCTACACCTAACAATATTTATAATATTTCTTTAACAGATAAAACATTTATCATTTTATTTTTCTTTGTAGATTTCAAAATGTTATTTTTGACGCTTCCCTTACAACCTCTAACTCTATCCCATGAACCTTTCCTCTTAACTTTTTACAGCCATCAAGAGATTATTGTTCGTCAACCATTTTCTTTTTTTTTTAATTGATTAAACTAACTAGAAGACCCTTCCTCGCTGTACATTTCCCAACAGTGAGCTCAGGAGACCCAGTTAGTTTTTTATTTTTTTTCTCTCATCGTCCGGCTCATCATTTCATTTTTTCATTTTTCAACTTTTTCTTTTCACCACACAAGCCGGACACAATCAAAATTGACAGCAATAAATCTCTTACACCCACCTCTCCTTTTCCGCATCCTTCAAACCTCCAACCTTCCAAGGGATTCCAGTTCGCCGAACATTTTTGTTTTTTTCCATTGATTAATCCGACTGGAACAATCCTTCCTCGCTATACCATTCCCGATAATGAGTTCAGGATATCCAGCGCGATATTTTATTTTTTTTCTCATCGCCCGACGCATCATATCAATTCATCATTTTTTCAACTTTTCATTTTTTTTTTCACAATTCAACCGGGCACAATCATTATGGACAACAGGGATCCCTCTTACCTCTACCTCCCCCTTTTTCCTCCATCAATCTTCCCACCTCTTTTCGCTGTCTGAGCTAATGATGCAGACGGATTATCTTGGACCTTCTGTTAATGAAAACAATGCCTCACTTAAACAAGTTCGCATTGCATTGCAGAATGCTTGGGATATTACTTTTGCAGAAACATGCTCAGATACCCCCTTTCCCTTTTTCAACCTTAGCGTCACATTATAAGTTCAGTCAATAAACTAACTTCATTTTTTTTTCTCTCATCTTTAATACAATAAGATATTACTTTCCTTGTACGATTCATTTTACCATAGTTACCATTTTGTATTATATACCTTCTCTTAATCTTTTATCATTCATTTTGTACGTTTTTATTGATACACCACCCTTACAACATCTTTCTCTTTTTAACTTATAGCTTAATAATAATTTTAACTAATTTGTATACAAATTATTTCTTTTATTTTTTATAATAGGTTTGTTAGGTTATCATTCATTACATGTCATTCCCCCAATCAAACCTTCATCACCGGGGACACATTCTGTAGTATATTTTGACATAGATAAATCACAACCTTCTTCTAATACTTATTATAACCCCATATCTATATAAAATTATGTATCAAACTTGTAATAATAGAAGTGACAAATAAAACAAAAGGAGTAGAGGTAGTCCAGACGACAAAGGCCAGACGTGATAAACAACCCAGACTAACAGGTGTTTATGCTAATGAGTTCATTCTCCCGTCAGCAGGTGGCCAGACATAATTAATAACCCAGCGCTTGACAGGTGGCGTGATTACGGGAGCCAATCAGAACTCGCCGCCATCTGCGAGCGTCTCATATAAAAGATTGGGACAAAGTGGTGTGTTATTTGGTTTTCAGAGCGACGCCGTCATACGGTCGGGTCTCTCACCCCTATCCGCGATGTAGGGCATCCGTGACGCCCGTGGTCCGACTGTCTTCGTCCGTGGTCTACCTCTACCTTCTTGGAGTTACCATCTAGACCTGCCTCTGTCTCTTGCTGTCCCAGTGCGGGAATCCCATCACGCACCCACTACCACGACTGCCCAGTACATTCCACCTCGGGATTACTACATATATATATATAAGAGAAGATGATATTGAGAAAGAGGTGGCCTTAGTCTCATCAGAATTAAACCATCTTACTACCATCAGCAGATAACGGGTCAAATATAATGTATTAGTGAGCAATTTGGAATGGAAAACTATTTAGCTTGATTTTGTCTTTTTACAAATAAAACAACTTCTTCAATTGACAGCATAGATCAAGAATAAGTGCTATATTTAAAATATCAAACTATTAATTAAATCACACAGGGCTGCATAGAAATAATTTGAATTATATTTATTTTAAAAGAAAATTATCGCTAAAATATGTTTAGAATTTTGAAGTCTTATATTGCTTTAGAACTTCAATTATATCTCTCTCTAGAAAGGTTTTGTTCTTCAGTTGTCGATATTTCCTTGGGAATTCATTCGATGTGTTTGAATATCTCATACATATGGATATCTCATACAGTCTGCGCCACGCTGACGAGGGCCAACAGCCCGAACGCGTTCGTGGTTAACTTTTCTTGATTTATCAAGAAATTGGGTTGGTCAAATATTACGGAACAAGCTAAATAAACGTTTAGTTGATTTTTGTTCCACTAGATGGCGCTATGTCATCTAGAAAGGTTCATGTGAGCCTGGTCAGGATATGGCTCTTTTATTTTTAATATCTCATACATACAGCTTTATTAAGACCACCGGTCTTATACAGATTCACCATAAGAAAGAAGCATAAATGGAGTTCCTATACTCCAGGCAGCGAAGAACCTAACAGCCAAGTTTTGTTCCTTATGGTCCCAGGGCCGGACGGGGATAGCGCGCTCTCGCGCCACACACTCGTTCTTAAGAGGCTCCACCCGGACGACGCCTGCCCAGAAGTCCTCCTCTACGTGGGGAGAAGCAGCACAAGTAAGGGACTGCCCTGTAGTACGGTGTCGTGAGCCCCGAGCCGCTACGGTAACAGTGAACAGGGAACTCTGAAATGTGGCTGACTAACGGGGCAATGGCACCCCCCAACAAGACAAGACACCCCCACCCGGACGACGGCTCCAGTCCCCCTCGTTAGACCTAGCGACCTCCCAACACTCCAAGGAGGTTACACCCCCTCCAAGCTCCAGGAGGAGAGCGAAGCTCTAGGCACCACCAAGTATTTGGTTATCTTTTATTCTTAACATACATGTTTGGAAGAATCTTAATTTGTTTCTGATCGATCTTGATATTCTTTTTTAGAAGATTCTTTTTACGTACATCTAAAAATTCGTCAATTAATGTTTGAAGGATTAAAGGTATATAATGTCAATGTTTCCTTAGGCCGCCAGTAAAAAATCTGATCTTTATCTTCCAATGCCGTATCAATTTTTC
>CP092885.1:9847533-10005081 GCA_030710605.1 Cordylochernes scorpioides | reverse complement strand
TACAACAACTGGTAGCATAAGCCTGGTTAATTGTTATTGCGTCAGAAGAAAACAGCCGATTTTTTTAAAGAAAGGTTGTGTACGATTATATATATTTTTTTAAATGGCAGAATATTTTTCGATGAATAGAATAGAGCCACTGACATCTTCAAATTACCACATATGGGCGCTTAAAATATCAGCAATTTTGAGAAGCAAAAATTGTTCAAAAAAGTGATCGAATCACCTAAGCCTAACCGTTGAATGGCATATTCAAAGGAAGAAGAATTTTTCAAAGAATGGGAGGATAAAAATGATGAGGCGTTTGGAATAATAATAGTAAATTTGTCACCTGAGCAAGCTGGCATATTTATAGGAGAGACAAATGCTAAAACTGTGTGGGATGAACTGAAGCGTATCCATACTGGAAATATTGAAGATAAAATAATCGACATTGGACTTGAATTGAAAAATATTCAAATGAGAAATAATGAAGGCATTGAAGCCTACATAACAAGGGCCAGAAATATTGCATCCAGAAGTGCTAACTTGGGACAGCCTATTTCACCAAGGGAAATGGTGTATCATGTAGTGAGAGGTTTGTTGCCAAAGTTTGAAAATATAGCAGCGGTTTTACGACCACAACGATCTGCGAGTCTCGAGGAAGTTTTCCAGGCACTTCAAGAGGAAGAAATAAGGCCAAACTCAATGGGATTTCCTAAAGAAGGTAAATATGAAAAAGCTTTTAAAGCTCGAAATGACCGAGGGATACAAAAAACATGCAAATTTGAAGGGAAATGTCATACATGCGGAAAATTTGGGCACATGTCAAGAAACTGTTGGCATCGTCAAGATAAAAGCGAACTTCAATAAACCAAAATGCAAATATCCACAAAATAATATGCAAACTAAGTCTTCATCATCTTGGAAAAATAACTCAAGGGAACATGCTAATGTAGCGAATGGTTCTGCTAACACTGAACATGCGTTTACTTCAGCGGAAATGATCTACTCTTCTACACATCTACCTGAGGAGGATGCACACATTTGGAACCTTGATTCAGGATGCGCTTCACACATGTCTCCTAGAGAAGATTGGCTTATCAACAAGATTCCTATTGACAGTGAAATTAACCTTGCAGAAGAAGAAAGGTTCATAAAAGCTGAAGCACAAGGTGACGTGAAATTGTCTACATACAAAAGTGAAGGTAAGCAAGATATCTGTATTAAGGATGTACTCCAAGCATGTCAAACTCAAATCCTAACACGGGCCAAAAAAAAAAGTAATAAGATTATGTGGGCCGCAAAAAAAAAGAAAACAAGTAATTAAATTTCATAGTAACATTTATGTAGGTTTATTTTAAAAATACTAATAAGAAAAAAGAAAGTAAAGTTAATATTTTCTCCCTGATATTTGGCATCTCTTTCTGCTACCATCTTTCCTACTTCGGGGGAAATCTTGTTCGCAGTGATTAATTTTAAAACTGACCCAAGGTGAACGTCAGTAATTCTCGATCTGATTGGAGCCTTATTCCCTTTCATAAGTGAAAATAACTGCTCGCACCGATAAGTACTTCCAAACATGGACATAATTTCATATGCTAATTTTCGAGTGTTTTCAAATCTGGCTGGCAAATATTTATAAAATTCAGAAACTCCAACTTCGATGAATTTTCCCTTTAAATCTGAATCGCACTGGATATCTATTACCCCCATTTGCATATGATTAGGTACTGATTCTATATTTATCGAGAAAATCGAAGAAAACAAAGTAAACTTGCCTTCCAAAGATTTGAAATCAGAAAACCTTGTTTCAAATTCATTTCTAAGACTTAAAATTTTTTCCGCATATTTTTTATACGATGCAGTTTCACCTAAATTTGATTTGTACATGTTGCATGTCGGAAAGTGCATTAAATCTTCGTTTTTCAACTGCTTTTCTCAAAGAACTAGCTTACATTTGAATGCATTAACTTGGTCACACATGTTGGTAATGATCTGATCCTTTCCTTGCAGTTTCAAATTTAAATTCGACAAGTGTTTTGTTATGTCAACCATGAAGGAAAAATCTTGCAACCATACTTGATCAGAAAACAAAGTGATGTCTTGATTCTTTGTTATTAAAAACTGACATATTTCTTCTTTCAAGTCCCAAAATTTGGAGCATGATAGCCAACGTACCTCGGTATAGTATGATAAACCTGAATATTCGCTTTCTAATTCAGTTAAGAACAGAGAGAACTGTCGCTGATTTAAACCTCGAGATCTTATGAAATTGATGAATTTTTTGATAGGTGTCAACACATTTTCCATTTTTATTACCTTCGTACATAATACTTCCTGATGTATAATGCAATGCGTATGATGAATATTGGAACCATCAAAAATTTCACTTAGTTTTTTTACAGTAATGCTACGAAACCGTTGGTTTTTCCAGTCATTGAAGGAGCTCCATCTGTTGCTACAGAAGTCAATTTCGATTGAGGTAAATTGTATTTTTGCAGAAGATCATAAACGCAATTAAATATATCTTCTCCTGTAGTAGTGCCATGCATCGGTACTAGTTCCAATAATTCCTCAAAAATGTTGAAATCCGTGTCGCAAGCTCGAAAAAAAACAGCTAACTGAGCTACGCCCCCAATGTCCGTACTCTCATCACAGGCAATGGAAAATGCTTCGAAACAAGATGATTTTTCTTTTATCTGATCATTTAAATTTCTGGCCATATCAGTAACTCTTTCCACAACGGTATTTCGAGACAAAGATATTGCTTGAAACGTCTTCACACTTCCAGGACAAACAATTTCTGCAGCTTTAATTAAACATTCCTTGATGAAATCACCTTCAGTAAAAGGTTTTGAGTGTTTAGCTATCATCTCCGATAAAACGTAGCTTGCATGCACCGCCGCTTCACTCTCTTGTGATACTTTAGTAAACATAAACTGTTGTTTTTTCATTCCCAACTTGAACTCTTTTAACTTTTCTTGTCTCATTAAACCTTCGTAGGTATCATATTTTGATTTATGTTGTTCATAATGACGTTTAATGTTATATAATTTTGGTACACTAATAGCATTATTACATATCAAGCAGATGATTTTATCTTTTACTTCAGAGCAAAAATACTCTAATTCCCACTTTTCTTGAAAATTCCTATGTTCGTCAGCAATATTTCGTTTAGTTTTACTGCCACTTGGTTTTGATGAAGACATATTGAATACAAAGGTCTGAAAAAAAATAGTAATCGCTAACACAAAATAATAAAACATTTTAATTAATATTTAATTTTTTTTTTAATTAATATTTTTTAACCTACCAGACACAGAATAACTGCACAAATTATTGAACGTAACTTAAAAAACAATTTTTTTCTAGTACTCCGAAAGAATATTTTCTTTAAACTTTAAGGCACACAATACTTATGGCGATGTACATACGTTATGTATGTAGGTATAATATTATCAAAATTTACGACTTATGTATGGCGACCAGTGGTTCGTTATTAATAAATAAATTATGTATAATTACAATTTTTAAAAATTAGGCTACAATTTTTTATTAATTATTTTTTAATTTATAAAAAATTTCTATTAAAATATATTGTCTGGTGGGTCGCAAATTTATTCGTTGTGGGCCGCATGAGGCCCGCGGGCCGCGAGTTTGACATGCTTGATGTACTCTATGTGCCTAGACTTAAATCTAATCTTCTTTCTGTCAGATATCTGTTTAATAATGGAAATAAAGTATATTTTGAGAAAGGAATAGCTAAAATGTATAACTGCAAAGGAGATTTGATAGCTGAGGCTAATGAAGAAGATAGAATGTTTATAATTAAAACTTTACCTAGAAATTTGTTAAGCACTAAAGATAATTGTTTATAAGCAGAAGATAAATGTTCAGCCAAGACAATGTGGCATAGAAGACTAGGGCACTTGAACGAAGAATATTTGGATAAAATGATGAATAATAATATGGTAAAAGGACTTAATTTTGATTGTCAACATCTCGAAAAATGTGAACCATGTATCCTTGGTAAACTAACCCAAAATCCTTTCAAAGCTATAGAGAATAATCATTCTGAAAGGCCATTAGAACTTATACACATGGATCTCTGTGGTCCTATGCCAACCAAATCACTGGGTGGTGCAATCTATCTGTACGTTATTGTGGATTCGCATAGCAGACGTATCTAGGTATACTTCTTGAAATCAAAGGAGGATGCATTTGATTTTTTTGTAGAATTTAAAAATCATCGGGAAAATAAAACTAATTTTAAAATCAAAAATGTTAGATCGGACAACGGAACTGAATTTGCAAAAAAAAATTTCATGAGGTTTTCAGAAATGAAGGAATGCACCATCAAAGAACAGTTCCATATTCACCACAAAGCAACGGAATTGCAGAACAAACCAATCGCACCCTTCTAGATTGGGCTAGAACTATGTTATTTGATGCTAAGTTACCAACTGAGTTTTGGGCGGAAGCCATTGCAACAGCAGCTTATTTGAAGAATTGCACACCGGCCAAGAATGATAACATGAAAACTCCCATAGAGAAATGGACTGGACACAAACCATCAGTAGCACATTTAAAAATCTTTGGAAGTCTTGCCTACTATTACATTCCTAAAAATCAAAGAAATAAATTTGACTCTAGAGCAATAAAAGGAATATTCACCGGTTACTCCAGACAAATAAAAGCTTATAGAATATATGATCCACAAGATGGAAAAATACGCGAAGTTCAAACTGTCAAATTTGATGAAATTTCAAAAGGCTCTGATCTCTTGACTTCTAATGTTTTTGACCAACATGTCCAAGATCATATTATCTATAGAAATAAACAACATGAATCAGATTTATTTCGAATTACACATACCATGGGCTCTACTCCAGAAGAACTAAATACTCCAGACAACCCTGAAACAATACCTGAATCATCAGGATTACCCCGAAAACCCGGACATATTGCAGGAAGAACTAATGAAGATATTCAGGCAAAGCATCTCATCAATCTACAAGAGCAGGAAGAGAGGCTGAGAGCAAGTGGTGTAAAACGATCTGAAAGAATAAAAGAAAGAAACGCAGCCAATGTAACCGAACTATCTTCAACTTCCATGAACATACCTAAAACATATCGAGAAGCCATAAACACCTCATTTTCAGACCAATGGAAAGAAGCAATGGAAGAAGAATTCCGTTCCCTAACTTCACATAATGTTTGGACCCTTGTACCCAAACCAGAAAATGAAAACCTGATAAAAGGAAAATGGATTTTTAATATAAAAATGAATCCAGATGGAAGCATTGACAAAAGAAAGGCTAGATTTGTTGCAATGGGGCATAATAAAAAACCTGGCGTTGACTATGAAGAATCTTTTGCTCCTGTGATGGATCTGAACTCTTTAAGAACATTGATTGCCATTGCATCACAACAAAACATGAAAATTGAACAATATGATGTTAAAACTGCCTATCTCAATGCGGAACTAAAAGACGATGTGTACCTGGAACAACCTGAAGGATTTGTTCAAGCAGGACAGGAAAATAAAGTGTGTAAACTAAACAGAAGTTTATATGGTTTACCACAATCCGGAAGATGCTGGAATGAAAAAATTAACCTAATTTTTAATGATATTGGACTCAGACGTTTAGAAAGTGAACCATGTGCATACATCCTTCAAGAAGAGGAGAAAACTCTAATAATTGGGATTTATGTAGATGATTTTCTCATTATTGGATCGGATAGTACCATAATTAACAGAATAGTTAAGCAATTGGATAAGCGAATTGTCATTGTTCGAAAAGAAAAGCCTATATTTTTTCTTGAAATCAAAATTGAGGAAAAAGAAAATTGTTTCAAACTTTCACAAGAAGCCTATGTAGAAAAGATTTTGAAGAAATTTAACCTTGAATAATGTAATCTAGTAAAAACCCCTGGTGATCTTAATCAAGATCTGGATAATCACCCAGATTCTTCTCCTGTGGACCCTAAACTTTACCAAGAAATGATAGGTTCCTTGATGTATTTATCAGTGGGAACAAGGCCTGATATAACATTTTATGTTAGTCAACTCTCCCAATACAACAAGGATCCCAAAGTCATTCACCTTACTGCACTTAAAAGAATATATAGATACTTGAAGGGAACAAAAAGCTATAAGTTATGCTTTAACATAATAAGAGGGAAAATTGAAATCTTTACAGATGCTAGTTGGTCCTCAACTAAAGACTCAAAATCTTTTTCAGGATATTTAACTAAATTAGGATCTTCACTACTTAGTTGGAAATCTCAAAAACAACCACTGGTAGCCCTGTCAACATGCGAAGCGGAATTAATGGCTATCTGTGAGGGCATTAAAGAGTTAAAATGGTTTATGAACTTTCTTTCTGAAATAGGTCATTAATCATGTGTTGAAATGCCACTTGTTCTGAAGACAGACAGTAAATCAGCAATAGACTGGATTAAAGGAACAACTCAGCATTGTAGAACCAAGCACATTAACAGAAAATATTTCTTGTGAAAGATGAAGTCTCAAAGTTGAGGATCTCCTTCGTGAACTCAGAAGCTCAAGAAGCGGATCTTCTCACCAAGAGGCTGCCGTGAGACAGAATTCAGAGACTGCTTGTAAATATAGACTTCTTTTTGGACCTAATTTTGATTTGTTCACCAAAGGGGGGAGTTGTTGAAATTGGTAAACAAATCAATTTAAAATAATCTGTGATGTAAAATATGTTCCTTTTTGACTAAGTTTGTTTTGTTTATGTTGTAGTAATAGCTTAGAATATTGAAGCTCAACTTTTTCTTCACATTTGTTAAGTTAATTAGTTTGTTTAACCTCTCCTTGTATTTGAATAATGAATTTGTTTAAATTAATAAGCTGCAGTTATGCTAAATTAAAATTCAAAATACAACACTTTCAGTACGCCTTTTACGCTAGTCGTCCAGTTGAAATGTAACTTCGGACACAATCTCCGCCTGCTCGGCGTGGGAAATTTGATCTATAACTTTGTGTAGTTAGTTCCCGGCTGGTCTGGCTTGAGAAAGTCGCAGGCAACATTTTCCTTCATATTTTTTTTTTCAGATAGAATCTTACATATAAATAAAATTGTTGTAAGATTTAGGTACTTACAGCTTGTATGAAGGCATGAGGACGTAGTAAGAGTTTAGTAAGAAAAACAAAGTTATAGTAGCGAACACATTTATAATATAGAGAAGTAGTAAACAAACTGTAGTGATGATGATAAGGGCAGTGTGGCGCTAGCTGTCGTAGAATTCAGTTTCCAACAATCCCCGGCATGAATGTGGAGACGTCACGAGGTTGTTGCGTAACTTCTCAAATGTCGGCCTTGGTAGCGGCTTGGTCAGTGTCGCGACAATAGGAACTTTTTTGGACCAACCGAACAGTGGCAACACAACACGGCCCGGCTGGCGGCCCCCGCGCATGCGCGAGCAAGAACAAAGACTTAGCCCTAAAACTTCCGGTAAACAAAGGCTGCTTTTCGACTTAACGTTTGGTTTTGACGGGCCAGAAAAGGAACTATCCCTTCATAAATTTTAATAATTGCTTTTTGAATAACATTTGTATTGATATTAATTTGTGTGATTTTTTAAATAAATATTTCTATCAATAAGTATTAATTCTTCATCACTGTTTACTAACTTTGGCTTCGTCATTCAACGTTGTGACACTTCTACTGATCCCTGCAACAAAGGTATTGATTTACCAATTTATAATTTTCAAATCAGTTTCCAGCATTACTGTAAAGCTAGGAACGTTTAGTTCAGGTTAAGCCATCGGGACCTTGTATTGTCTTTCTTTTTTTTCAAATCTAAGACAAAGACAACATTTTGGCGCAGTCGACAGGATAAAGATTGAAGAATTACTGATTACACAAAGGTGCAACTGTGAACCAGTGATTACTTCTCAGGATGGCTGACCAACCAGTTAGTAGTGCTGAACTGAAAAAGCTTAGGACGCCAGTGCGTGCAATGTTAACCAAGGCGTTCAATGAGCTCGAGACAGAGATCAAGAAGAAGGAAGTCAAGAAAGCAGATGTAGAGAAAATCCTCCGCCGACTCCAGACCCACCATGAAAAGCTTTTAATATTGAACATGAGGATGGAAGAAGCTCTGCTACGAGAATCAGCGTCTGAAGACATTTTCACTGCTGAGTACGAATCCGTTTGTGAGTACGAAGATAATTTCAGTAACATTATGACTGATTACGAGGCTCTTGCGGAAGAGGATGACGTTAGTACTAGTACAATCAGCGGCACAGCAGCAATGAACTATCGACTACCGAAGCTGGAGTTCAAGAAGTTTGGGGGAGAACCAAGAGAATGGATTACATTCTGGAGTCAGTTCAGCACGATTGACCGGGATCCACAGATGCCTCCAGAAACTAAGTTTCAGTATCTCTTTCAAGCCACTGCCGAGAACTCCGAGGCAAGAGAAGCAGTCGAAAGTTTTCCACCGAGTGCCGACAACTACCCTAAAGTCATCGAGTATATCAAATCACGTTTTGGAGAGGATGAAATGCTTGTTGAGATTTATGTACGTGACCTGCTTCAGAATGTGCTTCAGAATGTGAGAGCCGAAGGTAAGATGTCTGTAGTGAAGCTTTACGATAGACTGGAGACACAACTGCGAGCATTAGAAACATTGGGCGTCGCTCGTGACAAGTTTGCGGCTATGCTGTACCCACTCGTCGAATCAGCGCTACCAGAGGACACCCTGAGAGTATGGGAACGAAGTCAATATACGGTGAGCGGAAGAGGAGTACAGGATAAGTTGACACAACTCATGACGTTTTTGAAGACAGAGGTGAAGGGCGAGAGTCGAGTGAATATGGCCAAAGCAGCGTTCAAGATCGACAACAATCAAGATGCGAAGGATGATCGATCAAACAGGAAATCTCTTTCTAAGAAAAATCCTGGAAGTAAAATGCCGTCGGCTACTGACCTCGCCAACACCACTCAGATCGCCAACACCACTCGGATGCGAAACAACTGCATCTTTTGTGGGAATGGTCACCCGAGTCAAGAATGCTACAGTGGACAGCGGATGCATCTACCAGAGAAGAAAGATAAGGCTAAAGGGAAGAATGTTTGTTTTTGGTGCCTGCTTCCTGGCCACGCATTCAAGAAATGCCGGATTAAGCCACGTTGTCCTGTCTGCGGAGGGAAGCATTACGCCATTATGTGTCCTACTTTGGAAGCCCAGAAGACTTCTCACCTCCAAAAAGCGGAACTAAAGGTTTCAGGGGAAAGTCCTGCAACAGAGCAAGAGACCGCCAATCAATTCACGTCAACAACTTTGAACAACGCTACCGTGGGAGGAGTCTATCTACAAACTCTGATAGTCAAGATAAGCGGACCAGAGGGGAAGCATAATGTTCGAGTGTTGCTTGACTGTGGATCCCAGCGGTCCTATATTTCAAAGAGAATGGTGGACGCACTGGGCCTAAAGAGAGTGCAGCAAGTTACACTTACCCACAATTTGTTTGGAGGCGGAGAAATTCGTCAAAAGAAGCACAATGTGTACAAAGTAAATGTTTCCAGCCTCAACAACGAATACATGGATGATCTCAAATTCTTGGATCAGGAAGTAATTTGCGGACACATCAGTCAAGTACAGGATCATACTATACTCAATGAGTTAAAAGCTCGAGGGATCAACTTGACTGACATATACCAAGGCGAAGAGAGACCGATCCACATGTTAATTGGTTCGAACTTGCTCAGCGGCATTCTGACAGGCAGAATGCAAATATTGCAAAGTGGAGTTGTGGCGACTGAAACCAAGCTGGGGTGGACAGTAATGGGACCAGCAATAGGGAACGACATGGAAGATTCATGCCTGATCGTGACTTCACTTCACGTTAATAGTTTTGACGTACAGGATTTATGGAAATTAGATGTGCTTGGTATCATGGATGCAGCAGAAACAAAATCTAGGAAAGATTTAATCGAAGCCTCCAACACTCATTTCAAGGAGACTGTGAAACGAGACGAAAGCGGAAGGTACATCGTGTCACTACCATGGATAGCTGGACATCCACCAGTTCCAGTCAATCGCCGAACTACAGAAAATAGATTGCTGACTACAACAAGGAATGTCCAGGGCAAGATGCTGTATGAGAAGTATGATACTATTTTTGAGGAGTGGGAAAAAGAGAAAATCATCGAGGAAGTTGAGGATAAATGGGAGGAGTGCAATTATCTCCCTCATCGCCCAGTGCTCAAGGATAGTCACACTACTCCTATTCGTCCAGTATTCGACGCAAGTTGCAAGAAAAAGGGGCTCCCATCATTAAATCAATGTCTGGAAAAAGGAGACAACCTGATTGAGCTCATTCCTGATTTGCTCTTGCGGTTTAGACTTGGAAAGTATGGCATCATTGCAGACATACGAAAAGCTTTTCTCCAGATTCAGGTTCGAGAAGAAGATCGTGAATTCCTTCGGTTCCTTTGGTGGAAAAAGGACCAGAAGACACTAAAATTTTACAGGCATTGCCGAGTAGTCTTTGGCCTTACTTCAAGTCCTTTTCTACTAGCTGCAACCATTAAGTATCATTTGAGCCTGCCGCAGTTTCAAGATAATAGGTGCGCAGAAC
The DNA here is from genome assembly GCA_030710605.1 of Cordylochernes scorpioides. Lineage (NCBI taxonomy): Eukaryota > Metazoa > Arthropoda > Arachnida > Pseudoscorpiones > Chernetidae > Cordylochernes > Cordylochernes scorpioides. The sequence continues at coordinate 9,994,484 of CP092885.1, read as the reverse complement.
TTCTTGCCCGAAGTTTTTACGTCGACAACTGCATTCTTAGTTTGTCATCTACACATGATGTCAAAAAATTTATCAAGGAATCCTCCGACATCATGATGCAAGCCAAATTTGAGTTACGAGACTGGATGTGGAATGAACCTGGAATCACAGAACAAGATCCAGCCTCTATTTTGGGTATGAAATGGCACCTTCAGACTGACACTATTGCCATTAATGTGCAGTCATTGAAAAATATAGATGAAGAAAAATCAATCACAAAGAGAAGTATCTTGTCAGCCTGCCATCGCATTTTTGATCCGATTCAATTTACCTGTCCAGCTACAATCAAGATTAAGAAGATGGTTCAAGATGCTTGGAAGGAGAATAAATCATGGGATGAACCGCTGAACGAAGACAGACGGGTCGAGTTCATAAAATGGAGGAAGCAAGCTTTAGAATTGGATCAGATCAAGATACCTCGATGGATCTTACCTATCAAAGGAAGAACAACATTGCACGTGTTTTGTGACGCTTCAGCTATAGCGTACGCAACGGTGATCTTCATGCGAATAGAGAATGCGTCAGTCATAGTTGTGCGATTCGTTGAAGCAAGAAATCGACTGGCAACTATTAAGAGGATCACGATTCCACGACTGGAACTATTAGCCTGTTTGATTGGAGCACGACTGTTGGTGCATGTTCTGGAAAATTTAGAAGAAAGTCCGGAGAAGATTCAATGTTGGACAGACTCCAGTCCTGCCCTATACTGGATACAACAACAAGAGAATTGGGCTCAGTTCGTTTCCAACCGTGTCAAGGAGATCACAACACTTACGAAGAATGAAGATTGGAACCATGTCGCAGGGGAACACAATCCAGCAGATCTTCCATCCCGTGGTGAATCCCCATCGAAATTCATAAAATCCGGATGGTGGGAGGGACCAAAATGGCTTCAGGAAAAGAAAGAAGACTGGCCAGTATCAAAAGTACAGTATGATCTGGAAGCCATTGAAGAAGAGAGGAGGAAGACGGTGGTGGTTGGATTTGTAGCCAAAAAGCCCGAGGAGAATCCATGGTATCTGAATCTATACGAGGGAAAACGTGAAGTGACTCTAACACAAATACTGAGAGTAATCGCGTGGATGCTACGTTTCAAGCCCTCTGAATACAAAGGAGATATCATCTCACAAGAGGAGCTAGACAGTGCTGAAAAGTCCCTAGTTAAGATAATACAGAGTGAATCGATCGGTGAGGAAGATCCCAAGATGAAGCAGCTACACGCGTTCCAAGATAAAGAAGGATTATGGAGAGTGAAAACGAGGATAGTGAATCGAAATGACGATGAACTGTTCCGATTGCCAATTTTGATCCCAACGAATCATCCGGTCACAGAGCTAATTGTGAAATCAGTCCACGAGAAAATGTACCACTGTGGAGCCCAGACGCTGCGATCAGTACTAAGAGAGAAGTTCTGGATTCCAAAAGCTCGACAACTAGTTCGTCATGTAATTCATAAATGTCCTCGCTGTCGACGATTTGAAACCAAGCGAGTCGACGTACCAGAAGCATCGTTGCCTCAACATCGTGTACGAGATGTTGTGGTTTTTGAGGTGACAGGAATTGACCTCGGAGGACCTTTATATCTGGAAGATGGACAGAAGGTTTGGTTCGTCATCTTCACCTGTGGCGTATACCGTGCGGTCCACCTCGAACTGGTGACTTCCTTATCGACGGAAGCATTGGTGGGAGCAGTAGAGAGGTTCGTAGCAAGACGAGGTTGCCCTGCAGTCATCTACTCAGATAATGGGACGAATCTAGTTGGACTCCGGAACGAGCTTTATCGAGTTAATTTTGGAGTGAAATGGAAGCTAAATCCTCCAGCAGCACCGTGGTGGGGAGGTTGGATCGAGAGAATTGTTGGACTCACCAAAAAACTGCTTCGAAGATTGCTGGGAAAACGTGTTGTCAACTACGAAGAAATGGTGACGATCCTCGAAAACTGTGAACGAGTTATCAACGCGCGACCACTCACCTACATTGCTGAGGACAATGATGATCTTGTGCCATTAACCCCAGAGATGTTTCTTCGAGAGCCAAGAGCTGAAGGAGAGATTGATCTAAATGAACTCAGGTGTAACTTTGGGAAGAGCTATGAGAAACTCAAACGACTCCTGAAGGATTTCCGTAAGAGGTTCAGAAGCGAGTACCTAGGATTGTTGGTGCATCACGACAATCGCAAGAAACAACGACAGTTAAAAGTTGGAGATATCGTCCTTGTGGAGGTTGAAAACAGGAAGCAAATAAACTGGCCTATGGGAAAGATTACGAAGGTGTTTCCTGGAACTGACAATGTGCGAAGACTTGTCGAAGTTAAGACTAAGTCTGGATTCATGAAGCGTGCAGTGCAACGATTGTTCCCACTTGAAGTACCATCTGAGGACGTAGAGCAAGGCGACGGGGAGCTTAAGCCAGCGGAGGATGAGATCGTCAGGGAGAAAACATCCGGTTTGGAGTCCACGTCAGCGCAAGAGAAAACTACTCCAGTAAAAGTAGGGAAAGTTTACACGCGTTCTGGAAGAGAAGTCAAGTTACCGATTAGGTTTAATTGAAGTTTGAGAGAAAATTTAATCATAAAACATTCTGTTAGATTCGATATAATTCCTTCTTTGTTTTTTTTTTAAATTAGTATTGACCTTATAGCAAAGTTCAAAAGGTCAAGGTGGGAGAGTGTCGCGACAATAAGAACTTTTTTGGACCAACCGAACAGTGGCAACACAACACGGCCCGGCTGGCGGCCCCCGCGCATGCGCGAGCAAGAACAAAGACTTAGCCCTAAAACTTCCGGTAAACAAAGGCTGCTTTTCGACTTAACGTTTGGTTTTGACGGGCCAGAAAAGGAACTATCCCTTCATAAATTTTAATAATTGCTTTTTGAATAACATTTGTATTGATATTAATTTGTGAGATTTTTTAAATAAATATTTCTATCAATAAGTATTAATTCTTCATCACTGTTTACTAACTTAGGCTTCGTCATTCAACGTTGTGACACTTCTACTGATCCCTGCAACAAAGGTATTGATTTACCAATTTATAATTTTCAAATCAGTTTCCAGCATTACTGTAAAGCTAGGAACGTTTAGTTCAGGTTAAGCCATCGGGACCATGTATTGTCTTTCTTTTTTTTCAAATATAAGACAAAGACAACAGTCAGGATGTCCGCCTTCATATCGTCTGTCGGGCAGTAGATCATTTTTATCACTGTCTTCTTCTGAAGATCCTTCAGGTGATGGATCTTGGTTGCGATGTGCTTGGTTCTAGAAGACACTTTTTCGGATGAACATATCTTGAGACATGATTGATTGTCTTGGTGGAAGTAGATTGAAGCTTTCTGTTCCAGTTCGAGATACTTTAGCAAGTCGAGGAGCCATAACAGTTCTTGTGAGGCTTCAGCTGCGGAGATTAGTTCCACTTCGGTGGATGAGAGAGATACGCAACCTTGTTTCCCAGTCATCCATGAGATGGGGTTTGATCCCAGTAGGAACAAGTTTCCGCTTAGTGATTTTCTGTCGGTGTTGTCGTTGCCCATGTGGCATCACTGTATGCTTCCAGTGTGGGAGGTTTTTGGTTAGATAAGGGTAGCTTGAGTTCTTTGGTAGTTTTTAGATATCTTACGATTCTTTTTGCTGCATTCCAGTCACAATTTCTGGGATTCTGGTTTCTGCTGCTGAGTATGCAGACTGGAGCTGCGATATCTGGTCTGAATACTACGCTTAGGTACAATAGTGAACCTATCAGTTGTTGGTATTGGACGTTGTTTGGTAGAAGTTTTACATCAGATATACCGGGTATCCACTTTCCATGGGAGTGAAAGTAGGTTTCGCTTCTTGGAGATTGTACCTTTCAACAAATTCTTGGATTTTATTCTTTTGGCTCAGAAGGAGTTCACCTTCTCTGTTCCTTGAGATTTCTATACCAATGAATTGAGTGGGGTTTCCAAGGTTCTTTATTTCGAATTATTTTTCGAGAGTTTATACAGTGTTTTGGATGATTATTTCGGAATCGCTTGCAAGGAGCATGTCATCCACATATAGAATCAAGTAGATGGAATGGTTTTCTTCATTCTTGGTGAATAGGCATGGGTCAACAATGCTCTGTTTGAAGTTATTTTTAATTAGAGTGCCTGCGATTTTTTGTTCCAAGATCTTCCGGCTTGTTTTAGACCGTAAATTTCCTTCTTTAGTTTGCAGACTTCGTTTGTTTGTTTTGTATGGAGTCCTTCTGGGAGTTCCATGTAGAGTTCTTTATCTAGGTCGCCGTGTAGGAACGCTGTCTTGACATCGAGGTGGTTCACTTGCATCCCTTTGTAGAGTGATGCGGCTAGGAAGGCTCTAATTGTAGAATGCTTCACAATTGGTGCAAAGGTTTCTTCGTAGTCTCGGCCAAATTTCTGATTGAACCCTTTTGCTACGAGTCTGGCTTTGTACCGCTCTATTTCTCCTTTGGAATTGAGTTTCTGTTTATAGGTCCATTTACATCCTATGATCTTTTTGTCCTTAGGTAGAGTCGTTAGTTCCCAGACATTGTTCTTCTCAAGAGAGTTTAGTTCTTCGTTCATTGCTTGTAGCCATTTTTCTCTTTCTATTTTTGGTAATTGTAGGACTTCCGTGTAGCTGGTGGGTGTCTGAATGTCTTGAGCTTCAGTTTAGTACAGCATGTAGTCATTTCTTATGGGAGGTATTCCCTTTGTTGGTCTCGTGGATCTTCTTTGTGTGACCACTTGGGTTCCTGTGCTTGTACCAGGTTGAATGTAATCCTCGGTTTCTGAGTCCTCAAGGTTTTCGGATTGTGTTCCTGGTTCCTGACTTTCCTCTGCATTTCCAATATAATTAGAGGAAGTTAGATCTGTACTTAGTAATTGTGGTGAAGTTGTTTTTGTGGAAGCGTGGTGAAACCCATTTTCTTTTTCTAGAAATTTTACGGATCTGCTGATTGTGATGTTGTCTGTGTCGTGCAGGATTCTGTATCTTTTGCTTCGATCATCGTATCCAAGAAAGATCCCTTCGATAACTTTGCTATCCAACTTGTTTATTTTTATCTTGGGAATATAGGCGAAGGCTTTACATCCGAATCTTTTTAGATGCTTCAGACTGGGCTTCCTGTTGGTCCATAGTTCAAATGGAGTCTTGTCTGTAGCTTTTGAGGGTATTCAGTTGTGTAGGTAATTAGCTGTGGTAACCGCTTCCGCCCATAGAGACTGTGGGAGTCCTGAGTCAAACAGCATGCATCTTGTTATCTCCATTAGCGATCGATTTTTCCTTTCGGCTACTCTATTCTAGACTGGTGAGTAGGGAACTGTTAGCTGATGTTTGATTCCGCCTTGGTTCAGGAAATCTTCGACTTGTCGGTTTATGTACTCACGGCCGTTGTCTGTCCGTATGGTGTGGATACTTTTTCCAAATTCCGTGTGTGCTGAGATGACGTAGTCTTTTATTTTTCATAGACTTCATCTTTTCCTTTCAGGAGGTAGATCTTCGTGTATCTGCTGTAGTCATCGGTGAGGGTGATGAAGTATCTCTTACCGCTAAGAGAGTTAGTTGGTAGTGGACCGCAGACATCACTGTGGACAAGTTGAAGCGTTTCAGTTGCTCTGTACTCTGTCTTCTTTGGAAATGGGGTTTCGGTGAGTTTTCTTTGAATGCACTGAACGCAGTCTGTGCTGTGCGAACAGTTATTTAGACTTAGTCCTCTTGCTAGGTTCTCATTTTGAATTTTCTTAATTGATTCTATATTTCTTTGTCCTAGTCTGTCGTGCCAGAGCATGAGGCAATTTTTGTTCTTGCAGTGGTTCTGTTTTGCTACATTTGCTTTGAATGTGCGAGTTTGGAGGTTGTCATCCAGGCGGAGTCGGTACATTCCATTGCCAAGTATACCGTTCGCGAGGGCTGTGTTGTCTTTTTCGATGGTACACCAATCTCTTTTGAACGTCACTTTACATCCGTTGGAGGTGGCCGCACTCACTGACAGAAGGTTGTCTGTTAGTTCCGGGATGTAGAGAACTTTTGTGAGAAGTAAGGTGTCAGTCTTTCCTTGGGGTGTGATGACTTTGATTTCTCCTTGTCCTATCCCTTTGACCTGCAGCTTATTGCCATTAGCAACCACAACATTTTGTGTTTGTTCTCTGTTAAGTTCAGTGAAGAAGCTTTCATTGTATGCCATATGAGATGTGGCTCCAGAGTCGACGAACCAGTTGTGTACACTTGCTTCTCGTTGAGTGCAATTGAGAGCTTTTGAGTTAGGTCCTTTTGTTGTTCTATGATTTGTTGGTTGTTCTTGGGTGACACTCGACTGATTTATCTACTTTGGTACGTTTCCTCTTCTGAAGTTTTCATATTTGTACTCTATGTTGCTGTTGTTTCGCTTTTGATAGTGCCAACATTCTTCCTTGGAGTGGTTTGGTTTATGGCAGAAAGAACAGAATTTATTATCTTTTTCTCTTCTTTGGCTTGAAGCTCTGTGGAGGCATTTTAAGGCTTTTGATTCAGTGCTTTCGTCTTTCGAGCTTTCTACTCTGCGTGTGTGTTCATCAAGGAGTTTGTTCTTAATGAATTCAAGCGTTAGCTCGTCATCAGGCCTTGATTCCAACATCGTGATGAGATTGGAGTAGCTCTTTGGAAGCGAGCAGAGCAGTATAGCCGTGATGTGAGAGTCCTTTAGTGTTTCGCCAATGGTTCGCAGTTTGTCAACTAGTTCCATCATGGTAGTGATGTGCTGTTGCATGTCTTTGTCTTCTTCGAGTTTTAAGCTGTATAGTTTCCTTAGCAAATAATTTTTTCCTGAGAGTGTTTTTCTTTCAAAGATATTTTTAAGAGTGTCCCAGGTAGCTTTGGCTGTTAGTAGGTTTTTAACATGCACTATTTGTGAGTCGGCGATGCTTAGATTAATGATAGCTCTAGCTTTTGAGTCTTTCTTTTTCCATTCGATTTTAGGTTCATCTGGAATATTTTCGGTGATTATTATATATAGATCTTCCTTTTGCAACCGCATTTCAATTTTAAAAGACCATAGTGAGTAGTTATAGCCGTTGAGCTTATCTAGGGTTACACCGTGGCTCGGGAGTGTTGGAAACTGAATGCTACGACTACAGCTAGCGCCACACTGGACTAATCATCATCACAACAGTTTGTTTACCTTCTTCTCTATATTATAAAATGTGTTCGCTACCATAACTTTGTTTTTCTTACTAAATGGATAATAAAGATTATTATCATATAATCATCAACGTCCTCATGCCTTCATACAAGCTGTACGTACCTAAATCTTACAACAATTAGATTATGAGACTGAATATTGCATGAAATTCCACTAACGAGTTAAGACAAAGAAAAAAGGCTTAGCAAAAATGGCGTCACTCCCGAGCCACGATGTAACCCTAGATAAGCTCGACGGCTATAACTACTCACTATGGTCTTTCATAATTGAAATGCTCTTGCAAAAGGAAGATCTTTGGGAAGTTGTCACCGAAAATATTCCAGATGAACCTAAAATCGAAAATGGAAAAAGAAAGACTCAAAAGCTATAACTATCATTAATCTAAGCATCGCCGACTCACAAATAGTGCATGTCAAAAACCTACTAACAGCCAAAGCTACCTGGGACACTCTTAAAAATATCTATGAAAGAAAAACACTCTCAGGAAAAATTTATTTGCTAAGGAAACTATACAGCTTAAAACTCGAAGAAGACAAAGACATGCAGCAGCACATCACTACCATGATGGAAATAGTTGACAAACTGCGAACCATTGGCGAAACACTAAAGGACTCTCACATCACGGCTATACTGCTTTGCTCGCTTCCAAAGAGCTACTCCAATCTCATCACGATGTTGGAATCAAGGCCTGATGACGAGCTAACGCTTGAATTCTCCAAGAACAAACTCCTTGATGAACACACACGCGGAGTAGAAAGCTCGAAAGATGAAAGCACCGCATCAAAAGCCTTAAAAAGCCTCCACGGAGCTTCAAGCCAAAGAAGAGAAAAAGAGAAGAAATTCTGTTCTTTCTGCCACAAACCAAATCACTCTAAAGAAGAATGTTGGCACTATCAAAAGCGAAACAACAGCAACAAAGAGTACAAATATGAAAACTTCAGAAGAGGAAACGTACCAAAGTACACAAATCAGTCGAGTGTCACCCAAGAACAACCAACAAATCATAGAACAACAAAAGGACCTAACCCAAAAGCTCTCAATTGCACTCAACGAGAAGCAAGTGGACACAACTGGTTCGTCGACTCTGGAGCCACATCTCATATGGCGTACGATGAAAGCTTCTTCACTGAACTTAACAGAGAACAAACACAAAATGTTGTGGTTGCTAATGGCAATAAGCTGCAGGTCGAAGGGATAGGACAAGGAGAAATCAAAGTCATCACACCCCAAGGAAAGACTGACACCTTACTTCTCACAAAAGTTCTCTGCATCCCGGAACTAACAGACAACCTTCTGTCAGTGAGTGCGGCCACCTCCAACGAATGTAAAGTAACGTTCAACAGAGATTGGTGTACCATCGAAAGAGACAACACAGCCCTCGCGAACGGTATACTTGGCAATGGAATGTACCGACTCCACCTGGATGATAACCTCCAAACTCGCACATTCAAAGCAAATGTAGCAAAACAAAACCACTGCAAGAACAAAAATTGCCTCATGCTCTGGCACGACAGACTAGGACACAGAAATATAGAATCAATTAAGAAAATTCAAAATGAGAACCTAGCAAGAGGACTAAGTCTAAATAACTGTTCGCACAGCACAGACTGCGTTCAGTGCATTCAAGGTAAACTCACCGAAACCCCATTTCCAAAGAAGACAGAGTACAGAACAACTGAAACGCTTCAACTTGTTCACAGTGATGTCTGCGGTCCACTACCAACTAACTCTCTCAGCGGTAAGAGATACTTCATCACCTTCACTGATGACTACAGCAGATACACGAAGATCTACCTCCTGAAAGGAAAAGACGAAGTCTATGAAAAAATAAAAGACTACGTCATCTCAGCACACACGGAATTTGGAAAAAATATCCAAACCATACAGACAGACAACGGTTGTGAGTACGTAAACCGACAAGTCGAAGATTTCCTGAACCAAAGCGGAATCAAACATCAGCTAACAGTCCCCTACTCACCAGCCCAGAACGGAGTAGCAGAAAGGAAAAATCGATCACTAATGGAGATGACAAGATGCATGCTGTTTGACTAAGGACTCCCACAGTCTCTATGGGCGGAAGCGGTTACCACAGCTAATTACCTACACAACCGAATACCCTCGAAAGCTACAGACAAGACTCCATTTGAACTATGGACCAACAGGAAGCCCAGTCTGAAGCATCTAAAAAGATTCGGATGTAAAGCCTTCGCCTATATTCCCAAGATAAAAAAAAAACAAGTTGGATAGCAAAGTTATCGAAGGGATCTTTCTTGGATACGATGATCGGAGCAAAGGATACAGAATCCTGCACGACACAGACAACATCACAATCAGCAGATCCGTAAAATTTCTAGAAAAAGAAAATGGGTTTCACCACGCTTCCACAAAAACAACTTCACCACAAGTACTAAGTACAGAACTATTTCCTCTAATTATATTGTAAATGCAGAGGAAAGTCAGGAACCAGGAACACAATCCGAAAACCTTGAGGACTCAGAAACCGAGGATTACTTTCAACCCGGTACAAGCACAGGAACACAAGTGGTCACACAAAGAAGATCCACGAGACCAACAAAGGGAATACCTCCCATAAGAAATGACTACATGCTGTACAAAACTGAAGCTCAAGACATTCAGACACCCACCAACTACTCGGAAGTCCTACAATTACCAAAAATAGAAAGAGAAAAATGGCTACAAGCAATGAACGAAGAACTAAACTCTCTTGAGAAGAACAATGTCTGGGAACTAACGCCTCTACCTAAGGACAAAAAGATCATAGGATGTAAATGGACCTATAAACAGAAACTCAATTCCAAAGGAGAAATAGAGCGGTACAAAGCCAGACTCGTAGCAAAAGGGTTCAATCAGAAATTTGGCCGAGACTACGAAGAAACCTTTGCACCAATTGTAAAGCATTCTACAATTAGAGCCTTCCTAGCTGCATCAGTCTACAAAGGGATGCAAGTGAACCACCTTGATGTCAAGACAGCGTTCCTACACGGCGACCTAGATAAAGAACTCTACATGGAACTCCCAGAAGGACTCCATACAAAACAAACAAACGAAGTCTGCAAATTAAAGAAGGCAATTTACGGTCTAAAACAAGCCGGAAGATCTTGGAACACAAAAATCGCAAGCACTCTAATTAAAAATAACTTCAAACAGAGCATTGTAGACCCGTTCCTATTCACCAAGAATGAAGAAAACCATTCCATCTACTTAATTCTATATGTGGATGACATGCTCCTTGCAAGCGATTCCGAAATAATCATCCAAAACACTGTAAAAACTCTCGAAAAATAATTCGAAATAAAGAACCTTGGAAACCCCACTCAATTCATTGGTATAGAAATCTCAAGGAACAGAGAAGGTGAACTCCTTCTGAGCCAAAAGAATAAAATCCAAGAATTATTTGAAAGGTACAATCTTCATGAAGCAAAACCTACTTTCACTCCCATGGAAAGCGGATACCCCGTTATATCTGATGAAAAACTTCTACCAAACAACGTCCAATACCAACAACTGATAGGCTCACTATTGTACCTAAGCGTAGTATCCAGACCAGATATCGCAGCTCCAGTCTGCATACTCAGCAGCAGAAACCAGAATCCTAGACATTGTGACTGGAATGCAGCAAAAAGAATCGTAAGATATCTAAAAACCACTAAAGAACTCGAGCTACGCATATCTAACCAAAAACCTCCCACACTGGAAGCATACAGTGATGCCACATGGGCAAGCGACAACACCGACAGAAAATCACTAAGCGGAAACTTGCTCCTACTGGGATCCAACCCCATCTCATGGATGACTGGGAAACAAGGTTGCGTATCTCTCTCATCCACCGAAGCGGAACTAATCTCCGCAGCTGAAGCCTCACAAGAACTGTTATGGCTTCTCGACTTGCTAAAGGATCTCGAACTGGAACAGAAAGCTCCAATCTACTTCCACCAAGACAATCAATCATATCTCGAGATATGTTCATCCGAAAAAGTGTCTTCTAGGACCAAGCACATCGCAACCAAGATCCATCACCTGAAGGATCTTCAGAAGAAGACGTGATAAAAATGATCTACTGCCCGACGGGCGACATGAAGGCGGACATCCTGACCAAGCCGCTACCAAGGCTGACATTTGAGAAGTTACGCTACAACCTCGTGATGTCTCCACATTCATGCTGGGGATTTGTTGGAAATTGAATGTTACGACTACAGCTAGCGCCACAATGAACTAATCATCATCACAACAGTTTGTTTACCTTCTTCTCTATATTATAAAATGTGTTCGCTACCATAATTTTGTTTTTCTTTCTAAATGGATAATAAAGATTATTATCATATAATCATCAACGTTCTCATGCCTTCATACAAGCTGTAAATACCTAAATCTTACAACAGGGAGTGACGCCATTTTTGCTAAGCCTTTTTTCTTTGTCTTAACTCGTTAGTTGAATTTCATGCAATATTCAGTCTCATATTCTAATTGTTGTAAGATTTAGGTACTTACAGCTTGTATGAAGGCATGAGGACGTTGATGATTATATAATAATAATCTTTATTATCTATTTAGTAAGAAAAACAAAGTTATAGTAGCAAACACATTTATAATATAGAGAAGTAGTAAACAAACTGTAGTGATGATGATTAGGCCAGTGAGGCGCTAGCTGTCGTAGCATTCAGTTACCAATAAAAATCAAGTAAACAAGAGTTTGAATACATTCATGATTTATTATTTTAAACATTTGTGCAGTTATTCACAAATATTCATTTGTGGCAAAATACTATTCCTTCAACTTCAAATTACCGAGGGGACCAATTAATATTGATTTTATTTAATTTATCGAGTGTTTTTTCAAGGGACCAGGAAACAATTTATATTTATTGAGAGATTCAAATTAAAGAGTTTCAAATTATCGAGGGTCAACTATATATTTATATACACATATACTGACTACATATATATGAGAATATGAAAGAAAAAAATGAAAGATAAAAAGATCATGTGTTGAAATCAAAAATAAAAATGGCATATCCTGACTAGGAGCACATGTGCTTTACAGAAGGCAGAACGCCATCTGGTGGAACAGAAATCAACTAATCATTGATTTAGCCTGATCCCTGATATTTGGCCAACCCAATTTCTTGATAAATCAAGAAAAACCATCCACGAACGCGTTTCGCGCTTTTTGGCGCTTGTCAGCGTGGAGTAGGCTGACCACTGCGACCAAAAAGACTTTTTAGTCCCAGAGGCTTCTTGAAAAACCAAGAAATGGGTATTTAAGGCCAAACTTGCGTAAATGCGTTTAACACATGAGAAAATGAAAGGAAAAAAAAAAGAGAAAAAGATCAGGTGTTGAAAATCAAAAGTTATTTTATATATTAAGGTAACTACTAAAAGTTTTCTAAAATATTTTATGGTACATGGTTTAAAAGTTTACTATTGTATATTTTGAATATTTTATATTTATGCTATTCTCTAATTTGGTTGTCAAATTATAAATTGTATTAATATGTTTTAGAATGATTGACATTAATTTTTGTTCTATTATATACCATAAAGTATTCCATTTCAGGCATTATTCTTAGGACAAACATTTACTTGGGGATATCCTGGGTGAAGCCGGCTTTATGCTTATAAAAAATATAAAAAAAAACGATCTTTTTTCTACATACGCACTCGGAAAAAATACTTTCATGTAAAACCCGGGCGTTGCACGAATTCTTCCAAGATTAAACACTTTTTTAAATCACAATATTTTTTGTAGACAATATAAGTGAACTATATATATAATTCACAAATATTATCGAAAAATTCATTTTATTTATGTTATCGCTACTAAAATAAATGCATGTGGTCTCAAAAAAAAAAAAAAACAATATTTGAAACCTATTCTTCATTTTGCATCATAGTATATGAAATGGAAAATTCCAGCATTTGAAATTATTTTGTCATTTTTTTCCATTAATATAATAAATAACGGTCATAAAATTCAAATTTTATATAAAATATTTGATATTTTCAAATAATAAAAAGATAAATATGTATATATTATGTAAACATTTGTTTCACACAAATATTTAATAAAAATCATATTAGATTGACAACACTGTATGACTCATCCTGTGTTTTGAGGTTCGGGCTGATGTCCTCAAAACCCGTAATATACTATTAAGTAAGATAAATAGTAATTTTTATTTATTTTTTTTAAGACCATATATATAAGGTAAAATTTTTTGTTTGCCTTGATTATCTATTCCTTTAAATTTTGCTATTGATTTAATAAACCATCTACTAAAAATGGCGTAAACTTGGTTTGATATGCGACGCAATTACTCATTGGTTTATAATACCGCTCACTTATTTGTCATATTGCCCACCTTCATTACTACGGCAAAGCTTTTTTTAAAAATACTATTTGCTGTCCTCAAATCTATAGAAAATTTATTTTTTCAATACATCAACCAGGATTTTTTTTTTAATCCAATATCTACACATTTTTTTCTATTAACGCAGTTCTTGTAGAAATTTTATTTGCACTTTTGATATTTTAAATTTCCAATTTAATTTCTAAACATTAAAAGTATATATATTTGCTCCGTTTATTTGCTCAAGTTCAGTTAACACAGTTTTGATTTGATAAGGCACGATTTGGATTATAAACACAAGGTAATAAGTAATTGATTTGAACAAGGTAATAAGATTAAATCAAAATAAATAAATCGTGTGTTACCTTTCGGTAAAAGCATTGTTACCATCATTAGATAAAAGTTCTGAATAAGAAAAATATATAAGAGCAAAAATTCTAAACATTAAGAGCATATATTTGCATCGTCATTTGCATAATTTTAGTTAACATTGTTTTGATTTGATAAGAAACAATTTGAATTATAGGTTATAAACACAAGGTAATAAGACCAAATATAAATAAATAAATAGTGTGTAACATTTTGGTAACAGCATTTTTAACATTTGCAGACAAAAGTACTGAATGAGAAAAAAGAGAGAAATTATGGTTCTACGCACTACTAACCAAACCGTATGATTTTAAATATCATGGCATGTTTTAAATATTGACTGTTATCAAGTATGTAAACAAGATAGCAGATAAGAAGATAGTTTTAAAGAACCCTAAAATATTTTAAACAAATAAATAGTATTGTGATGTTTTGGTAACAGTGTGTATTGTTACCATCAGCAGGCAAATAATATATTTATTTCATTCATTACTATAAAAGAAAATAAGACCTAATCCAAATAATTTATTAGGTTAGGTTAGATTAGGTCTTATTTTCTTTTATCTTCTTCTTCTTCTTTCTTATCTCCACACTGGGTGAAGTAGAATGCGTCTGCCTTTGTCATTAAGATGGGGAGCACTACTCAGTGGCAGGTCGACTTAGCTCCAAAATAAATGGCCGCCTCTGACATGAGGAACAGACACCATGAGCAGCCGCTCCTAACATGGAGTACAAACGCTGCTCATCCTGTATCCCTGGATTAGGAGCCCTAACAGGGTACTACCAGCCGGGCCAGCTGAACCCAGGTTTTTTAGTGAGCTTGTTACTGCTCCCCCTCCTCCTTTTTCATCCGGGCTTGGGACCGGCAAAGGCGGAGAATTTGCTTTTATTATAATCTTTAATCCAAATTGTGCTTTATCATTCATTCATTACTTTTGTCTGATGATGGTGACAACGCCGTTACACAAATGTCACACACAATTTTTTTGGATTTGGACTTATTATCTTGTTTTCAAATGAGAAATAAAAACTATGTTGAATGGTATGAGTTTAGGATTAGACTATAAACACACGAAAAAATGTAATAGACCCTGATGCACCTCTCTCTACATAACCTTTAATTTTTGGTTTTGGACTGGTATGCAAATTGGTCACATTTGAAAATAAGGCAACTCAATATAAAACTCATAAAAATGAAATTATAAACCAATATAACATATTTGGAATGCTTGGCTCAGATAGAGGCAAGAATGAGCTGCCACCTTTATTTTTTATTCTTGTATAGTTTTAATTTATACAATGGAACAAAGGACACTTGTTAGTGGAAAACTCACTACAAAGGACAGTTTTAATTGTCAAATTTACCAATTATTTATTCTCCAGTAAGGAGACACTTTACTATACTTACCTTACCCCAACAGACATTTGATCTACTGCCTGACAAACTTCCCATTTTTCTATTTTCGAATAAATTTAAATGGATCATTAAGATCAAGTTATTTTTAGGTTATTAAACCAGTTTTAAATTGTTACTTAAAATTAAAGAAACACGCTAAAATGTAGATAAAGAATGGTTATAACAACACTTTGTTATTTTTTATTTATTCAAAATATTTTATCAATATTAGAAAAAAATAGTAAAATAGTAAAATATTGGTCATTTTTACTAGTGGAAATGTTAATTAAATACAAATAAAAAATATTGCATTGGGAAAGAATCCTTATTTGGAGATGTTCGCTAGCAAGAACAATTTTTTTTTTTTGTTGATAATTTTCCATTGTTTAGAGGTTTCTGCTAGTGCAAGTGTCCGTAATGGAGGTTCTACTGTATCCTTTTTTTTTTTTTTTGCTTTTCTAATACTTTTCCGATAGTTTTGGGAATTCTATAGAATACAGTTAAACCTCTCTGTAAAGGATACTGAATTGCAGAGCCAAAGTGTCCTTTAGGGAGAGGTGTCCTTTTACCGGAGAGTTGCTAAATAGAATAAAATGGTATCCATGCAAATGAAAACTGTCCTTTGTAGAGAGGTGTCCTCTAGTGTGAATGTCCTCTCATGGTGGTTCTACTGTATC
The DNA here is from genome assembly GCA_030710605.1 of Cordylochernes scorpioides. NCBI lineage: Eukaryota > Metazoa > Arthropoda > Arachnida > Pseudoscorpiones > Chernetidae > Cordylochernes > Cordylochernes scorpioides. Next base: position 9,978,483 of record CP092885.1, on the reverse strand, counting down.
TGAATTTCACACTTTGCGCCTGGAACCAATATACAGTAAAACCTCTCTATAGTGAACCCCAATGGAACAGAGCTTTTGGTTCACTAAAGCCACGGTTTGGCCATTTTTTTTTTACTTTTCTAAATTTTTAGACCGTATAATTAAAAAACAGCCAAACAAACAGGAAAAGGCAGCCACTTAATAATGCTCACTTTGTTTTAATTCCCTAAATTGACCTTTTTCTTTACAGTAATGCTGAATTTCAAAAGAAGTCATTTGATAATAGGTTCTTCTTATCATTAGCATACATGTTTATAAACCTCTATGTATAATTTAAAAATTAAGCCGAATCTCCTAGGCAAAACTTTATTAATTATATATTCAAAAGGTATAAGAGTATTTTAGAACATCTTTCTCACAAATAATATAATACTAAATTTAGTCGAAAAAATGCCTCTAATACCCTGTTGTTTGAAAGTGAAAAGTAAAATTTGAAAATCTGAATTTCCTTAAAATATCATTATTTCCATCAAAGGAATAAAGCTCTGTGTATTCTGAATCAATTGAAGATAAATCAAAAGTATCAGATTCAGAAAAATCGGATGCGAAACATGTTGATACAATAGCACGATCGGCAAAATTGCGAATAAAAAAACGTCAATTTGCAAACACAAAATCGGTAGTAAAACGGCCGGCCAGGGGGAATAGCCGCGAACCCTGAATGAGTCATATACCTAACAAGGCCTTCGTTCTAAAATGTAACTGTAGTGGTAGTTTTTGAGAATTTATAAGTCGATTTGTTTGTGGCCCATTTGACACGGGCCCTGTTTTTTTTTTTTTTTTCTTCCAATTCCAGTTTCCACATATTCTTTGGAGTATAGATTAAATTTTGTTTTAACCTGTTATTCAAACCATTTCTGGCTTTAAAATTATTTGGAATTATTTTTTAGCTTAGGTTAAACTTGATATAGAACGCTTCTAAAAGGGCATGCTGCCACTGTTTTTTTTTTTTAGAACACCATCCTTTGTTTCTTGTCTTTATTTTGGAAGCCATTTATATATTTTTTCTATATAAAAATTGTCGAAAGTAAAGAAATTCTATTAAATAAAAGTATAATGTGTAAAAATTTATACAACATACAGCTAAAATAGAATGGAAATGAAAAAAAAAAAAACAATGCCGCTAATTTTTTGTTTTGAAATCGCGATCCGTGAGCTGAAACATGCTCAAAATCACAATTTTAAGTTCGTTATAAGCCTAGTATTTTAAATAGATTTTATCATTTTAGAACCGAAAATAGGTTCATTATAGGGGTAGTTCGTATGGTATTTCATATGGTATTTTCAATGAAATGGAATTGGGAATCGCCGTGGGTTCGTTATAAGGGAAGGTTCACTATATCCAGGGTTCGTATTAGCGGGGTTTTACTCTATATGTTAATGATATGAACTCTGTACTTGAAAGAGTATAAAAAGACCGTAACTACCAAGTGATTTGGTTTGCTAGAAATAGAGCTCTTTTAGTCTTTCTTAATAAAAATAAAAAAAAAATCTCTTTCTTCATCTCACAGCATATATATATATAAATATTTAATAAATAAAAATACATGTTAAAAATGCTTTTATTTAATTGCACTTAAAAGGAAAAATAAAATATCCTATTATTTACCATTGAGCAATTAGATTTATATGAGGGAAAATAAAAGCGGCGGGGGACGATCATCATGAATTTTGAACTTAACATATGAACAAATGATTAAAGAATTTTACATGTGTTTAAATTTTTACCTCTTCTCCCAATATAATCTTCCCCTGCTACTTTTATTTTCACTCATATAAATCTAATTCCTCTATGGTAGAGGATCAAAATATTTTTCCTTTTTAGTGCATTTAAAAAAAGTTTTTTTAAAAAATGTTTGTTTAAATTATTGATGAATTTACAAAACTTAGAATCATAGGGGGGTCGGTGGAAGGCTGGTTAAACCGTTTGGTTTTCGACCACTATGACCCAGGTTCGATTCTCGCATTGGACACTTTTTTCTGTTTTAAAAAAAAAAAAATGTTCCAATGGCCCCCGATTCTTGCAAAAGTCCAACCCCACCAGCGAGTGCTAGTAACCAAACGGGGCTCTGGCACATTTGTAAGTGCAAAGTCGAACTGCTTTTCACATGTGTAGTAGACATGTGGTTCCCTTACAGTAAAAGCAGTCGCTAAATACCCACCATGATTATCATGGCCTGTACCACGTGTACTAGGGATAAGCAAAAAAAAAAAAGAGGATCAAAATATTTTAATTTCCCTTTTTAGTGCATTTAAAAAAAGTTTTTTTTTTTTTTAATGTTTGTTTAAATTATTGATGAATTTACAAAACTTTGAATCAAAAGTTAAAATACAGTCGTACCTCTTCAATTTAACACCCCAAGGGATCAGAGCTTTCGGTTGAATTAAAGGAAGTGTTGAATTAAAGTTAGACGATTAGCTAATCATCTAACTCGCTAAAATAATATTTTTAAAAAATAGCTTTGTAATATAAATTAATGATATTAATTGAAACAATTGTGTGTGTGTACTTTTTTGTATTTATTTTTTAATTTTAATAATTAACTTTTAGCATAAGGGACAAAATGGCATTAATTTTACATATTTTCGAAACATAAATATTTACAAATAATATTTTATTCTAATTGAAGAATATAGCAGTTGAAAGTAAATAAATATGGAAAATAAAAAGAAAATTTAGAAATATTAATTAAAAAGAATCATGATCTTTTCTTCTTCTTCTTTCTTATCTCCACTGAATCACACTAAGGTATCAAGCTTGTAAAGCTTGAGATTTTTTTTGGTGTCTGCTGGGGAAGAGTAGAGCTCATCATTGGATGAATCAATACAGTCAATAATATGTCTTGGGGTTGCAGGCTGAGAATTGCACTTAGTACATAGTGGGAAAACCTTGCAACCATTCTGGAAAGTCATTGTCCGTAGATGACCAGACTTAAGTCTGGAAATCAAAGACTGTTGTTCTCTTGGGAGGACAGAACCGGTGCTTGTCCCTCCTGCTCTGTACCAGTCATGATCTTTTAAAAAATTCCTTTATAGATGTGTTTTTGCACTGAAGTCCTATTCAGGATGTATTCCAGATGGTCTATTTTTAAAAGACATGCATGTCTTTCTTCCTCTGAAATGTCGTTTAAATAACAGAGAGTTTTGATTATATTAAAGGCATCCACTGCTGCTGCAGGTGTTATTGATTGATGCAGGTTTTATAATTACATGGAAATGGAATATTGAAATAAAATGTTATCATAATCAATTGGCTACTACATTTTATAAAGATTTATTTATTTAAAACTAGCGGATGTACCCGGCTTCGCCCGGGTTTTACCTGAGTAAAGGTTTGTCTAACGAATCTCTCGATAAAGTGAACATTTTTTCCCGGTCCCTTGAAAAATGCTCCATAAGTTGAATAAAATCAATATTAATTGGTTCCCTCGGTAATTGGAAGTTAAAATAATAGTATCTTGCCTTGGAATTGTATCATTATTCTTGTATGGATGTACCCGGCTTCGCCCGGGTTTTACCAGAGTAAAGGTTTGTCTAACGAATCTCTCGATAAAGTGAACATTTTTTTCCGGTCAATAAAATCAATATTAATTGGTTCCCTCGGTAATTGGAAGTTAAAGGAATAGTATCTTGCCTTGGAATTGTATCATTATTCTTGTCTCAAATAAATTGCCGTGTCATCCTGAATTTTGTCTTTCCTAATTTTCTACATTACAAAATCATCGTATCATCATGATAATATTTAGAGCAGATTGTTGAATTATAACAGATAAATTAGAGTATTTATCTTGATTATTTTTAGGCGCAACGTTATTTTAAAAATTGTATTTGCTAGAAACCTTCCCAGTACTATACTAAATAACTTCCCAAAGTTTCATGGCGTTCCAATGAGTGGTTTGGTCAGGCATAAAGGACACACACACACACACATACATTCATTTTTATATATATAGATGAAATTATTTGTAATTTTTAAAATAATTAAAATATTTCAATGTTGAAATTATTATAATATTATTAATTAGCGCACGATGCCTAAATTCCAGCGTAAAAAAAAAAAATACTCGCGACATTGCGCAACAGTGCAACAATGGCACTGCAAAGTGAAACTTAAACTAAACAGAAACCAAAAGTGTGCAGGCGCGATCCTATCGGCGACTGCTGATCGTTGCCGCTTGCCACCCTTTTAGCGGTAAAGTTGTGTGCAAAAAAAAAAAAAAACATTCAACTGTCGAAATTTGAATTTTAAAATGGTCGAACTATAGGAAGTGTCGTATTATCGATAGTGTCGAATTACGGTTTGTTATTTGATAGGGCGGAGGTCAGGACATCAGAACATGGTCGAATTATCGCAGAGTGTCAAATTGGCATGGTCTAATTAACGAGGTTATACTGTATATATATAAACAGTATAAAATCTAGTCTTGGGATAAATTGTTATTGATTTGATAATATGGCGTCAGTATAGTAGCTATTATTTAAAAAAAAAAAAAAATTGAAGTAATATTATATCTATATATATAAAAATCAATGTTTGTATGTATGTATGTATGTATGTATGTATGTATGTATGTATGTATGTATGTATGTATGTTTGTTTGTATGTCCGGTATACAAATTCGCAGTAGTTCACTAATTCAAACCAAAATTTCCATACATAGGTAAAAAAATACGGGGAAGACGATAGGCTATTTTAAAATATATATAAATCAATTATTAAAACTATATATTCAAATTATTCTACTTAGCTCACAAACAGCGCCCTCTATCAAAGATTAGATTAAATTATGCTGATGCAAACAAATAGATAATGCTAATAACAAACAATTATAAAAAAAATCTTATCTAAATATATATCACTCGGGTAGATATGCACACGGGTCAATCCCGGGGCGAAGCCCGGGTTCACCCGTCTAGTCTATTATAAAGAAAGGATACCTCTACCATTGAAATAAATGCTTAAACATAAGAACCATCTGTAGACAGTCTCCACAAACTAGATGTTGGTAACAAAGCCACTACACCAGGCTTCGCCAATTCAGAGTGCCAACTTGAGGTTAATGGCCCTCATTCAGTACTGGGAGGGCTTTGGTTTCATGAGATCTGCACATGATACATTAAATACAAGACACACAATTTATACATAGAACCATAAAGCATGAATGTGTTTCTTTTAAATCTAAATGAAATGTCATTCTTGCCCAATTCTTGTGTGCCACAACAACATTTTTGTAAACCTTTTATTCTAACATATTATTCTTTTGTCTTATGATGGTAACAACGCTGTTACCAAAATGCCACACACACTATTAATTTATTTGGATTAGGTCTTACCTAAAACCTTTAAGAAATATCTGCAGTAAAAAAAATTGGGAAATATGGGGTGATCAATTGTCATATTTTTAATAAGATCTTATTAATGATTATTTTAGCAATGTGTGATGGTTGATGTAAGAAAGGAGCTGAGTCAGCGTAGAAGGAAGGAAACTGTAAGGCTGGGGAATAACCTACATGACCAGTCAGACAAGGAAGGTCTGTGTCCAACAATTGGCAGCATCTAACTGTATTCTCTTTCTTTAGGGGTCATTTTAAAGGTCTGATGGAGGATTGCAGTGATTATGATATGGGAAATCTTGTAAAAGGACATCCACCAATTTTACGAATTGATGCTAAGCTGGAAATAGCTTGCACAAAGAAACATATGGCTTATTGATGTGTACACTCAAGGTAATAAGACCAAATCCAAATAAATAGTGTGGTGTTTTGGTAACAGCGTTGTTACCATCATTAGACAAAAGTATTGAGTGAGAAAATATATCACAGCATGTTTTAAAAAGTTACTGAAATATTATGTGTAAACAGGATAGCAGATAAGAAGAAGATAGTTTACTAAGAACCCTAAAATATTTTTCTTATAATTAGAAGTGAAAAAAAAAAAAACGATTTTGTTTTAGATATAATTAAAGGATATCTGTAAATATCCCTATATATATAAAAGTCAGTGTATGTATGTATGTGGGTATCTATGTCGGCTATACACGTCCACAATACGTAACTAATCTGACTGAAATTTTAACAGTATATAGAGTAGAATCTGGAAAAACTTATAGTGAAAATTTCAGGTCTCTATCCCGAATATCCTTCGAGTTATTTGCAAATTGCGTTGCAAATTTGCCTTTTCGCTCGCAAGCAGCGCCTCTAGCGGTGAAGATGGGAGGTAATATCAGCTGACCTAATGTACATGTAAAACGTGCTTTGACAGGACATAGAGAAAAATCTGGAAAAGATATTTATTGGATTTTCAGCCAATAAAAAATAAAATTGACAGGTTCTGGGCAAAAATAGTTGTTTTTTCAGTCAGAAAATGATGATGACAATATTGCTGTATTATGTTTGATTATCAGATACAAAATTATATCGGGAAAAATTCCAAAAAGCAGAGACCACGGGTGAAACCAGTTCATTTTTTTGTACGCAGGAACAAAATTCTAACAGAAAAACATTCATTCGAGCAGAAAACAAAAACCAGATCATCTTTCTATAAAAATATGTTTGGCCTGTTTCAATAAGTTTCATCCAAGTTTTAACTCCATGTCCCTGTGTTTAGATGATCCTAACCCAACTCTAGGATGTTGTGCACACGAAGTTATCATGAACCTCTAAGTGTAATAGGGGTTCTTTTTTTTTGAAGGGTAACAGTAAAACACCAATTTCAGTGTCACTCCTCAAAATGGCAAACTTAATATAGGTTAGGATATCATTGATATGAAAAGGAAGGTTCTTGAATTAATTTTCAGTGTTTTTTTTTTTTGCCCATCCTTTATTCAAAAACAATTTAATCCTCTATATAATGGCTATTTATTTTTGTTGTTGTTTCAGGTAATTTTTTTTATGTCGACCTCTGCACGGTCCAAAAAACAACCTCGCCTTTCATACAAGCTTTGTGCCCAAAGATTAGCTTGTAGCACGCCCAACGCAAAGGCAACCTTCCACTGTAAGGATTGCAACTGCTTGCAGTGCTCAGAGTGCAACCACAAAGTGCACACCCACCCCAACTCTCTCTTCCATCAGCCCACCCACGTCTCTGCCTCCAATCCTAAGCACAACTGTTCCAAGAGAGGCTGTGAATTCTTGGCAGATTCTACGTGCGTCAACTGCAAAAAAATATATTGTTGCCTGTGTGACTATCAGTTCCACAGCCGTAAGGAAAAGAGCTATCACTTGAGACATCCCTACGTGCCAGAGGAAGAGGAGGAGAAAGAAGAAGAAGAAGAAAAAGGAGGAGGGGAGGCACCAAAGGAGGAGTTGGAAGAAGAGGACCAGTTCTTCTCTCTTACCAACAACAGCACCATGATGATGCAGCCGGCCCCTGACATCGTCCTGAACACAGAGAACTCCTTGAGCAACACTCCAGTCATCAGTAGCAGTGACTATCCCACCTCCAACATCCAGAATGTCTCCAGCTTCCATCTGGTGGACAACAACGAGGTCCTTATGGTGAGAACCCAGCTTTTTTATACACATTCTCAATGGGTATCCTTTAGAACCAAGTCTTATGTTCTTATTTAATGGTTCCAAGTTATTAGGTGGTACCAATCGTATTTATTTCTTGAATAGGTTAAGGTTGGGGATGGCTGTCTGGTATTGAAAATGATGGCACTGTGTTTGGATTACAAATGTAAAAATAAACAAAAATATTTATATTATTTTACTCTTTTTTTTTTTTTGACAATATAGTAATGGATATTTTCTTAATAATTTTTCAGCCAAAAATATTGCAAAATAGCCCCAAATCAAGTTAATTGGCATCTTCTGTGGGCAAAACCATGATAGTGACTCCTTCCAGACCTAAAAAGCTATAGATGCAAAAACTATATCCCATCTCTGCAATCTAGCACAACAAGGGTTAGTGACAAAGCCACAACATCAGCTTTGGCAAATTCAGAATGGCCACCTGAATCAAAGCTCACTCTTGATTGACAAGGGCCATAGCCTAAAACCATTTTCTAGATGGGCATTCTGGTGAGAACCCTTTTTCCTACTTTTTTTTTTATCTCCCATCAGCCTATAATAATCATGGAGGGTAGGGGTTTGTGACTGGTTATTTCATAAGTATATCACATAAACAGAAGCGGTTTAAACTTTGTAGATAACACGGTTTTACTAGATTCCCCAGTTGGATTACTGCAAACACTGATAGGGTTTTAGACACATGCAAAACTCACAGGCGATTGAAGGAGTTTGTTAATATAAATAAAAATTTTGTTTAGCACACAATTCCACAATATTTGATCTATCTAAATGAAATTTTTACACAAGAAAATGGGTTGTGGCCAATATTGTGGAATAAGCTCTAAATAAACTTTAGTTGATATTTATGATGAAAGATGGGGTTTTGACATTAAAACTTCATTTACACATTCAAAAATTAAGTCTTAATTATTTTTTACTCCCTGACCTCTACTATCAACATTTTTATTTCTTTTATCATAAATACAGTATCCCATACACAGTCAGCACCCCAAGAGATAAGAATATTATTCGACGCTTTCCAGCGGTCGTTGTTTGCGTACAAAGTTCAATGTAGGTTCGTTATGGATACAGCTTAGTTCGATATACTTTATTGCCAGGAACTGTTAATGGAATGGGGACTAAGTACACTTAGATGGACTTGCCTCAAATATCTGCCATCAGAAAGATCCTCTTTGTCTAGGTCGGGCAAAGTTCTCTGGCACCAACTTGCAGGATCATCCACACGCCCAAAGGCCACTCCCTGCAGATGTGTCCTCCCCCCACTGTTTCTCATTAAGTCTATATAAAATGTGTACAATTCCCTCAAACTGAAACTTCAAGTATTTCAAAACCAGCCTCTCTAATTAGTTTCCTTTTCTCTTGAACTCTCTTCCAAAATATCCCAATAATTTCCTCCTCAGGTATAAATTTTAGATCATGAAATTCATCAATTAATCCAGCCAATCTTGCCCTTGAAGTTGGTTCAAAATTCTGCTTGAGTATATTCCAGGCTTCTTTACCATTATTTGCATTAGCAATAAGAGTTTAGTAACTTCTTTCCACACCTTGGTAGATAGTGAAAGCTTTATCTTTTCTCCAATTGTATTCCCTGATATCTTTTGCCGTAACATAGGCCAGTAGTTCACTTAGGTTTTCTATAATAAATTTCCAGCAATTCCTATCAATCAAAAGAACTTTCATTTCAATCTTCCAAGTACTATAATTAAAAGCATTCAGCCTTGGAAAATTTATATTAACAAACTTTCTGAATTTAAGTATTATATAGTGGTAAATGTATTAGGTACAGGTTTCATCTGAAAAATGTGATAGAAAAGTGATAAAAAAGCTTGCGAGCCAAGAAAAATAAATACATAAGGAATAAAGATAGACAGGCAAAATAGGAGAGCTGGAATGGCAGATGCACATAACGTTACAGGTACATTGATTCAGCTGACATCCCCCCAACCCACTGATTGTAAGACAAGAAGGTATGGAACAAGATCCTGGTGGACGTGAATTTGCATCAGACGGCGGCAATTTTTATTTATTTTTAGATATCAAGGATGCGAATTCGCATCCTTCGGGCTTGGTGCCCTGTAGATAATTCTGCGCAAGACAAAATAAAAAGTTAATCGTACAAGAAAATAAGACCTAATCCAAATAATTTAATAGTGTGTGACGTTTCGGCAACAGCATTGTCACCATCATGCTGGTGCCGAAACGTCGCACACTATTAAATTATTTGAATTAGGTCTTATTTTCTTGTATTATAATCTATAATCCAAATTGTGCTTTATCAGAAAGTTAATCAGTAAAAATAGTCATGTTTATTTGAAGGGGAAATTTAAAAAAAATGTTGTGTACTAGCGGGGAACTTGAATGTGGCTAAAATACATATAGATAATACCCAGGTAAAGCCAGAGAAAACTTTCTATTTATAGAAAGCTGCCTTGAGGTTTTTCTTCCCAGAAGTGACCATGTCCAATATAGGTTTGACAATAATTAGAACTATGGATAATTGGCATTGTCATAATAAAGTGAAACTCTGTCAATGTGGGACTCCCAGCCCAGCACTTAATAATGCTATAATAATAATTGGGTGATAAAGCATTCACTCTTGATTAATCCTGGGCACAGAAGCCATTCATCTATATATAGTGAGAGAGATAAAGCATAATTTTCATTATAAATTATAGCTACAAGAAAATAGACCTAATTCTTTTGTCTGATGATGGTAACAACATTGTTACCGAAACGTCACTATTAATTTATTTGGATTAGGTCTTATTTTCTTGTATCTATATATAGCTAATTTTAAAAAAATTGCTGATTATGAAATTGTTGTTTTAATAATGATTATCAAATAATCACAATGATAATGTATGCTAATATTTTTATGCAATGACCTTTCTCTCAAGTAAAGTAATAAACACATCACATGAGATATTGTAAGATCACCATGTGATTATACTTGGGTTTTTACTTTGCTTGATAGAGCCGATCTCCAAAAACTTTCAATAAGGAAACAATAAAAAAGCTTGGAGCATCATTATATACTAGTGTAGTGTAATAATTCAACTAATAGGTTAACTTATAAAGTCTATAATATTGCTTAGGATGTGTGACATTGTTGTTCTAGATCTGTTCATAGAATGGACATTTGTCTAGTACTGTAATAAAAGGTGTAGGAATAATTGCTGTGTCACTGTGTAGTTCTATCAACAGTTTGTGTACCCTGCAGGTTTCCTCTGAGGAAGAGTTTCGCAAGAAGCTTGGCTGTGAATCTCAGACTCTGATGAAAGTGGTTTCCATCTTCGGCAATACTGGTGATGGGAAGTCCCACACCCTGAACCATGCCTTCTTCAAAGGAAAAGAGGTGTTCATGACCTCTGCCAGCCAGGAGTCCTGCACCATGGGGGTGTGGGCAGCGTTTGACCCTGTCCGCCGTGTCCTGGTTCTGGACACAGAAGGCTTCCTGGGGCAGACACAGTGCGAGAATCAACGGCAACGCCTTCTACTCAAGGTACAACTTTGTCCCATTTCTTTTAAACTAGAGATTCAGAAGATAACAAGGCCAAATTCAAATACACTCGACTCTCACTAAAACAACATCACTTGGTGTGGAGCATTTCCATATTTGATGTTTTGCATTAAGGTCACCTATAGTGTTGCCTGTAAGAAATTTCCTTCGTCAATAAGCTTATTGTTTGGAGGGTGATACATGTATATATTATCGATGGTTGAGGGAGGTAGACTTTGATACTTTGGGCTTTGAGATCTGTATTTGGAATATTTTTGATAATGTCCTCATGGTACAAATTTTTTATTATAAATGCTAGGCCATATAGGTGTCTGCTCATGGAGGTTCTACTGTAATTAGAAATATCATAAAGTTACTTATTTGAATTTTACAATCCTAGCTACTGACCATCTTCATGAGAGAATCAGGAACCTCACTTTTTAAAAGCAATTTTTTTCATTGGGTTTTCTACCAAACTATGTCATTTTAACAGTTCCATGTGATTGGCCCAGATCCTGGCTGTGTCGGATGTGGTGATCTACCGCACCAGGGCTGCCAGAATCTTTTCCGATCTCTATTCTTTCCTGGGCAACTCTTCCCGCATATTCCTGGAGTACTTCAAGGAGGAGCTGGAGTCTGTTGCCAGGCAACACTCAGTCTCCAACCTCTCCTCTCTTGGACCCTCTGTCATCATCTTCCATGAGACTCAGACCACAGAGCCCTATAAGTCTGGTGAGTTGGCCTTGCCCTCTTCAATCAAACTCTTTAATAAGTTATTTAAAAACATATACACAGGCGCAGTATACAATAGTATTTATAAAACTAGAACCAAAATACTTCTCTAAAGTCTTAAACAAAAGATTTTGAATTTCCCACCCTTTTACGGGTCCTTCGATGTTTATTAGGTAAGGTAATAATTACACTTTATATAAATATGAATCGTATTAAATGACATGAGTTTCTTAATTGCAGACATTGGTAAGCTTTTAATCAAAAGAACATCATCACCAGCCCAAAACTAGATTCCACCTTGTAGCAAAAGCAAATAAAGACAAATAGAGTCAATTAGAAGCAAAACTAAGACATTTAGGGGCATATAAAAACACATTTAAAGCAAATAGTTAAATAAATGGGAAAAATTCTCCACACTTGCTTGCCTGGTAAAATCTTGGTCCAACATTTGTCAGATGCGATGTAATACTGAAAATTAGGATTCCTATAGGTCCTACCTTCTCTGGAAGGATAAGCTTTGAGACTCCTTCCTCATGTCTGGCTGAAATGTTAATTCTTATGTTCAAAGCATCTGCCCTTGTCATGTGACTCCCATTTCTACTTGATATATATATATTGCGTATGATATTGTTTTTTACAGCACAATACAACAATGTTGGCAAGTTTCTCTAGAGTGGAATGTCTACTTGATAGTTTGGGTTTTTGGAAATACAGTCAAACCTCTAGAATTAAACTTTACCCCAACAGATAGGTGCTTCCTTTTGAATTCTAGTTGATTTTATTAAAGAAGTTTATATTAAGCGAATTATATTATTTGTTTAGAATGCAATCTGTAATTTTTGCAATTTTTTGGCATTCATTTTTCTTTTGATATATATCATTTTGAAAATAGAGCAATCCATACTTAATTCATTAGATAATAAACGGCATATATTGGATTTAAAAAATATTTATTTTGCCAATATTTCGGCTGGCTGAACGCCAACCTTTATCGAGGCATTACATTTTTGTATACACAAACTATGCGGCGCTGAGTTTGTGTATACAAAAATGTAATGCCTCGATAAAGGTTGGCGTTCAGCCAGCCGAAATATTGGCAAATAAATATTTTTTAAATCCAATATATACCGTTTATTATCTAATATAGATCATTGTAACTACCTTTTATGTCCATAGATTTCCTAAATATCCCTAAACTGCCTTCCTTTGAAAATGCTTGTCAATATGGAAAACAGTAATACATTAGAGAAGTCTGGAGAATAATTATTTGCTGAAACTGCAGAGAGGGTTCATCACTAATAAGCCAAGTCTTCTCATATGATATTTTTTTAAAATCGCAGTAAGGTCTGCATAGGTTATGGTGATGATTTATATATAGAGAGCATTAACTCATTTATTTCAACATCCCAAGGGATTGGGACTTTTAGTTCGATTAAAGCTGCCTAAGACATTTATCTAAATAATAAATCATAAGGGGGTCGGTGGAAGGCTGGTTAAACCGTTTGGATTTCGACCACTACATCCCGGGTTCGATTCCCGCATTGGACACTTTTTTCTGTTAAAAAAAAAATGCTCCAATGGCCCCCTATTCTTGCAAAAGTCCAACCCCACCAGCGAGTGCAAGTAACCAAATGGGGCTCTTGCACATTTGTAAGTGCAAAGTCGAACTGCTTTTCACATGTGTAGACATGTGGTGCGCTTCAGTAAAAGCAGTCGCTAACTACCCACCATGATTATCATGGCCTGTACCACGTGTACTAGGGATAAGCAAAAAAAAAAATCATAAAAATATTTTAGAAAATACTCTTTCAATATAATATGATACTATTAGTTTTTTTATATATATAATTCAGTAGTTAAACATCAATTTCACTGATGGGTTTTAATAAAATGAGTTAAAGGTTTTAAGAGATGCTCAATACTTTTGATATTCAGATTTCCATGACATTCTCTTACTGAGTAATGGGAGAAATAACAAAGATTGATATTCCAAGGTGGAAGCTTTTATTGCTTGACCATAACTCCACCTGCTTTGTGGCCAGCAATTGTTCAGTTGTGTATCAAGTACAGTGATAAATGGCAGCAGATATATTTGCTTACAAGAAAATAAGACCTAATCCAAATAAATTAATAGTGTGTGACGTTTCGGTAACAGCATTATTACCATCATCTGATCACATGATGGTAACAACACTGTTACCGAAACGTTACACACTTAATTAGGTCTTATTTTCTTATATCTATAATCCAAATTGTGCTTTATCAATTATTAGCTTAGTTAACAATGTATGATGTGAAGACCTAGTGGTTAACCATTTACAATGTGAAAACCAGGATTACAATGGATACTTACTTACACTTGGGGATGTGACTTTGACCAATGAGTGTGGTAGCTTGAAATTCAATTTAATTGAAATCCTTCAGAGATTGTATTCATCGACTATTTATTCACTGCCATTTTTGTGTGTTGAAGGTCTCTTATTTCTGTGATTTGAGTCCATTTCTAAGAGAGATACATTTTATACACAGATGTGTACAAACTTAGCAACTGAATTATTACTCTGCTCATGAAAGATCAAAAATGTTCCCTATAAAAGGATCAATATTTTTCTTTAATTTTTAGATACAATAGAACCTCCATGAAACGACACTCTCACTAGAGTACACTTCTCTACAGAGGACTGTTTTCATTGATGAATTACCAATTTATTAGTAAGCCACTTACAGATAATAGGATACCTCTCTCTAAAGGACACTGGCTTTGCAACTAGGTGGCAGAGAAATTTGAACACAAAGTGGGATTTAGGTAATGGAAAGTGTTATTTTTGGTAAAGAGTGAAGAGAACCCATGGCATTGAAGCCACCATTTTAACTGGTTCTGCAATTTAACTATCTGTTCTTCTTCTTCTTCTTCTTTCTTAATCTTATCAAGGTATCAAGCTTGTAAAGCATGACAACCATCATGATTGGGTGAAGTAGAATGCGTCTGCCTTTGTCATCAAGACTGGGAGCACTACTCAGTGGCAGGCTGACTTAGCTCCAAAAGAAATGGCCGCCTCTGACATGAGGAACAGACGCCATGTGCAGCTGCTCCTAACATGGAGTACAAACACTGCTCATCCTGTATCCCTGGATTAGGAACCCTTACAGGGTACTATCAGCTGGGCCAGCTGAGCCCAGGTTTTTTAGCGAGCTTGTTACTGCTCCCCCTCCTCCTTTTTCATACTATCTGTTCTAATACCAAGTATCAACTCTACTACATCAGATAATAATTTACTGTTTGTAATGTTATAAAAGCAGCTTCCTGTTAAGCCAGTATTTTCCATAACCATTAATGAATTCTGGGGACAAACGCTCAATAAAGCTGAAATCTACCTTTCAAAGCCCAGTTTTGGCCAACCTTATTGCTTTTCAAAGAATTTGAAAGTTTTAGAAGCCTCTCAGCAAAGCCGGCTTCTTAAAGGCGAAAATGTTTTTATTAAAAATAATTGTATATAAAGAGATTTTTAACTGGAATGCTAAACTGAAAAAAAAAAAAATTCACCTAAAAGTGCTCTAGGTATAATTAGAAAATATAATTTAGTTTAATTTGTTCATTCTATAAGTTATCAAATTTTTAACTAATGAAAAGGAAGATAAACCAAGGTCTTTAAATCAATTTATTTTTTTTTGTTCAATTGCAATGAATTTCAATATTTATATGCCTAGATTTTTCATCTGTACACCAAAATTTATATTTACACCTGTCTATAATAAAGAACATTACACAATTCCACAAGTTCTCTTGTTTACAATCTATATAGTTGTTTCTTTCCATAATCAAGTAGAATCATATATAATTAGAACTGATAGATTTCAGCAAATAACACTAGGTTCCATCTCATGTGGGAGGTGAAAAAAAATTGCCTTGGTTTAATTCCTGACCACATAAGGCTTAGTACTCATATTGAGGGATTGACCATTATATGTATATATAAGTTAAACCTAACTACACAGGTTTTTGAAACTTTTATAACAGAATTTTCCATACAGATGGGATAAGGCGCCCTGAAGATATTCTGGCAGAGTCCTTCAAAGCGAACAAGCAAAACCTGGATGCCTTCAATAACATGGAGTATGTGGGGATCCGGACCATGGAACCCCCCACAGACTACAAGCCATTCCAGGCTTGCCTGGACCGCCACTTGGCGAACAAGTTGAGGATGGCCAGGCCCCCTGATGCCGTGTACCAGGCCATCAAGGTAGGTATGGCCTCTGGTAGCATATCATATTTTATTAGCTAATTCTCTTAGTGTTCCATCAAAATACAGTGGAATCTCATTTTATAACAACCTCTTTTATAACTGCAACATGGTTATAACATTTTAATTCTATGGTTCCAAGTTTTAAATCCTAATTGTTTTCTATGGTTATAACAAAATCTGGGTTCTCTCTCTCTGAATGACGTTATAGTGAGGCTTGATGGTATAACTATTTAAGCAATTTTTATACCAGACTTTATGGCAATGGTGTGTGCACTAGTTGCCCACTATCCAGTATAAAAATGTAACGAGTCCTTGCTCATCATAGGGGAATCCTCCCAGCATTTTTGTCAGTTTAATATACCATGCCACTCTGATATTACATTGGGCTGTTTTGAAATTCTTGGTACATGGGTATTTAAGAAAACTTAATATAAGGCCGATATGGTATTGGCTATAATCTTTAAATGTCATTGGCTATAGGATGATCAGTCAATGGACACATTTGATCACCACCTTTATTAAATTGTGCATTATATATAAAAAGTGCAAAGTCGAACTGCTTTTCACATGTGTAGACATGTGGTGCACTTACAGTAGACAGTCACCTTCTACCCACCATGATCATCATGGCCTGTACCATGTGTACTAGAGATAAGCAAAAAAAAAAAAAGACCTTTGTTAAATAAAAAATGTCTTGATCTAATCCAACTTCCAATGAGAGTCCACATCTAAGTAAGACCATAATATCCATGTTTTTTGGGTGGGCTCTTATGGAAATTTTTAATCAAGATGCCACATATACAGTAACTAGCCGAATGACCCGGGCAACGCCCGGGTTTTACCCGATTAAATGCTTTTATTCAAATACTATTCATTACAATTATAAATTAGCGCCGTGGATGTCATTCTTGTATAATATATAAATGAGTTTTAAAAATTGTAAAAAAGAAAAAAAGGTATCGGCCGGGAATCGAACCCGGGCCACCCGCGTGGCAGGCGAGCATTTTACCACTGAACCATCGATGCTTATGAGAAATGGCCATATTTGGGTATTTATTCCATTCACAAAAGCAAACTGTGACAGAATTAAGAATTGATTGATGACTCTGACACTTGTATATTTTAATACCTACCTCAATAATTCATATTTTCCAATAAGTTTTTTTTTTCAGTGGCAAATGATCAAAAGAGGTATAAATTTTGAATTAAAATTTAGAAATTTTTAAAAAGAATTGATTAAACTTTTTTTTTTTTTTTAATTTAAATTTTTAACATATTGTAGTTTTCAATAGTCCAAATTTTAAAAATCACCATTTTCATTTTTTTTTAAATTCAGGTATGCATGTACCAAAAGAGAGTGGTACCTTTCTCTTTAAAAATGCATTGAAACAATGCATTATCACCCCAGTACAAAACATTCGAGTTGATAATAAAGAATGAACCACAACCCCAGTTTTGGCAAATTTAGTCAAAAAGCCAACTTGTTTCAAGCTTTGTCCCTCATCATTACAGGGATAGCTTTGATTTCCTACAAGGGGACTTATGTTGTATTTCAGATATGTATGAAACAAAATGTCTGCCATACATTTCTTTTAAAGAAACAATTAAAATAAACATATTGGAAACTATCATTTTGTCTCATCAATCTGCAATTTGAATCAATTTCAACAGCAAATTTAGATAATTACTATGGCAGATTTTTTTTTTGGTGGTTCCCTGAAACCCAAAAATTAAGTTAATAATAATTACTTTTGTTGGCTACTCAGAGGCTTGAGATGTCAGTTACTTGTCTGTACCTGGATGTCATTGATTGCTGTGTACTGAGAAGTTGGTTTGGCAGTCCCTTAATGTCACCTTCTCCAAAGACATCAAGGAACAGAACTTCCTGGGGTCTTCAATCTTGGATGCTCTCTTCCAGTGTCGTCAGAAGTGCCTCTCCTGCAAGTAAGTAACTCTGCTCTCTTACTACCTTTCACAATTTCCCTTTTAAATTCAATATTCTGGCTATTTCTATTTAGTGTAGTATATAATGGCTGTTCTGAACCATGTCTAGTTTTCCTCATGATTAGCTGTGTTGAAGCTGTGTAAAATGAAGAGGAAAGATGGACTACATATTTTTCTTCCAACAGAGCACAAGCATGTTTTTCTTTCAGAAGGCAAGAGTTTGCCCCACTGAATATTTTTTTTTTTCAGTTCCTGTCTCATTCCTTGTCAGTTTGGCATAATGGTCCCAATTAGGTAACTCTGCATTCTAGAAAGTTCTTCAATATGGGTGAAATCTGTGAAAATATGAAAATGTCTAGTTGTTCAAGATGTGCTAGACTCTTCAAATTTGTAAATTTCAGTAACTTGGGAACTAATATAACGAGTCCTTGCTCATCATAGGGGAATCCTCCCAGCATTTTTGTCAGTTTAATATACCATGCCACTCTGATATTACATTGGGCTGTTTTCAAATTCTTGGTACACGGGTATTAAAGAAAACTTAATATAAGGCCGATATGGTATTGGCTATAATCTTTAAATGTCATTGGCTATAGGATCATCAGTCAATGGACACATTTGATCACCACCTTTATTAAATTGTAAGTGCAAAGTCGAACTGCTTTTCACATGTGTAGACATGTGGTGCACTTACAGTAGAAGCAGTCACCTTCTTCTACCCACCATGATCATCATGGCCTGTACCATGTGTACTAGGGATAAGCAAAAATGAAGAATCATCCAAAAAAGGAGATTCTGAGCGAGTGGACGAAGTAGAAACAACATTGAAAAAAATGCAAGCGAAATAAGAAACAAATCGAGGTGAGAGGGAATGGAGGATGATTCAGCAAGATTCCCATGTGATTTCCAGGAAACACGGTGCCAGCCTCCCTTGTCCCCCACCACTGATAGTGGCTTGAGGCTGGGTAGTGAACCCTAATACAAAGCCACCAACAGTGGCTTGCAGACCAGAATGGGTTAATCTCTTTATATATAAAAGTCAGTTTATGTACTGTATATCTGCATGTCTGATGACCTTGCGTCTTTCAGGACTAAATGATTAAGTTATGGATTCAATCATGTGTCCAGTACATGATGTTGTATCTTCACTTAGGTGGTAATCACGCGTCCAGCATGCATGAGGCTTCACTCAGGTGCCAATCGTATGTTTAGTACATGATATTAAGCCTTGCACTGGTGCCAATGATGCTTTCATGCGTGATAAATGGTCTCCTGATAAAATTTGGCATTGTATTATAATTATTTAATGGTATCAAGAGGTATTGAATGTTGTTACCTTATTGTACCTTTTAAACTCTTTATCAGCCCCATTTATTGGCCTCACAGTTTGGATATAGGCTAAGGTGTGCTCCAGGGTCCAGTGTTCCAAGAATGACAACCACAAAGAAGAACATTCCGCTTCCACCTTGTGTTCCTATAACTACACCTACAAGAACGAAGTTTTTCTCTGTAAGGTAAGTAACTCCTTGGTATGATGCCCTGAATCTCTACATGAGATTGAAGACATGTTAAAATTACCTTACATAACAAATTAACAGATAGTTTGGAATAATTTTGATAGATTGTAGTTAATCAGCAACATTCAGTTGCACAATCAGAAGGTGCGCTCTCATTTTTCTTTTCTACTTTACATTTTTTTTAAAGAAATTTTTCAAGTTTCTAAGGATGTTTGCCAAAATATATGTTCATTATATCAATAATAGATGTTGTAATAAGTTTTTTTAATCCAAATCCTTTATTAATCAGGCCTGATGATGAGAAACACTTGAAAGCGTGCCATTAATAAATTTATTGTATTTTTTTATTTTTTTATATATTGTGTATATACACTAGTCTCCCATAAGTGACCACCCTTTTAAAAACAAACCTTTACTTTGCCTTGTTATGAAAATTCAAAACTATTATAGACGCGTATGATTCTTTTTCTTTTTTTTTTAATAAAACAATTTCTACTGCCCTTACTGCAATAGAAAAATTAATGGGAGGGCCTGCCTAATCAGTTGTGAACCCTCCCTGCGGTTTCGCCAGTTTAATCTACCAATTTTCCCTTGTTAGCCTTCTAGAACATGTCTCCCATGAAGCACCATCCCAAGAAATGAAAATTTTTTTCAGGTAAAAAATATCAAATTTGAAGATGTGTTGAAAGAAAAATTTTAGTTGTGTAATATTCTGCGACAGCAAAGCATTTTAAAAGCACTTTTTGAACAAAGAACTAAACCGACATTTCAAAACATCTTTGTGTGTTTTAATATTGTTTCTTAAATAATATAAATGTGTTATTTATTTTGAAATTCATCCTTTATTTTATAATTAATATATGGCATAAAGGCTTCTTACTTTTATTCTAAAAGAAAAAATGCTATAATAATGTCATAATTTGATGTTTGTGCTCAACAAATTGCAAAAGAATTATATATTAAAACCTAATTTCAAAATTTCATCAAGAACTAAATCATTTAGAATTTTTTAAAATTGTATTATTAAGTAAGAAAAAAATAATCTTAAAATTAAATTGCTCATATATTGATGCACACAATTGTGCTATAGCATGCAATAGCTTGCTGATATGTGTTTTAAAACGTTACCATTATCAGGGCCACTACTTAAAGAAAAAACTCATTATTTTGCCAAATAATTCGGGGAATATACTGTTTTATTCGAAAATTTTATAAAACGTTTAAACATAAAAAAAAGGGGGGGGGAGGGAGGGAATTATAATCAAGTTTTGATGAAAAAAATATTTAAGCTATACAAGGATTATTGACTCATAAAAATGTTAGTTTTGATGAATGTGGCTGTTTTATTATGTAGTGTCCAACAAGTCATTGAAAGAAAAAGGGATCCTTCAGTTCTTCCAAAAATAATTAACTTTTTGCTTTTACCAACCTTTAAAGGAGGCAAGGAACTATTAATACTTATTGGTCCATTAGAAATTCCTAGGTGTTATAAACTATATGAGATTTTTTTTTTTAAATTCAGATTGAATAAAAACTTAAAAAAAAAAAAAAAAAGCTTGAATGACTTTGAACAATACATGAACCTATTCAATTGGACAATGTATCAAAGCACATAGAACTGGAGTTGTGAAATATCAAAAATCTATATTTGCCATCTACAAGTGGCAGCCATTAGATTAAAAGCATCATTCAAAAAATTTGAAATTAAAATTAACTTGTCTGACTTAGCTGCTCAAAACAAACTATTTTAGTGATTTTTAAAAGCTGTGCAAAGATGAATAAAATTTTATCATGTATAACTATTAAATATTGTATTTTTTTGTTTTATTTTTCATTTTTTTACTTGAACCAATGTTTTAATAATATAGAATGTTTTCTTATTAAACATATGTAGGTCACATAAATGATTAAGTAAAAACCCTTTATATCTACCTTTTCTTTTTTTTTTATCCCTAGTACATGTGGTACAGGCCATGATAATCATGGGTTGGTGACTGCTTTTACTGTAAGTGCACCACATGTCTACATATGTAAAAAGCCGTTCGACTTTTGCACTTACAAATGTGCCAGAGTTGGGTTACTTGCATTTGCTGGTGAGGTTGGACTTTTACAAGAATCTGGGTCATTGGAGAATTTTTTAATTATAAAAAAGTGCCCAATGCGAGATTTGATTCCAGGTTGTAGCAGTCGAAAACCAACAGTTTAGACCACCCTTCCACAGACCTCCTATATCTACCATAATCTGTATAACCTACAATTGGTCAATAAATTACTTTTGAAATATGACAGAATGGAAGGCTAGGCTTCACTACCAATCTTGTGCACTTTCCTTTACAACTACGGCATTATCTGGACAGAGGTCTATTAAACCCTGACTTTTCAACAACAAGAAGCAGTAATAGTTGGACTGTCCTACCTATCCTTGAATCCCCATATTGCCACAAGTAGTCAACCAACCAGAACCTGGCTCTACCGTACAGTAATAAGCCACAGACTTCATTTCTGCATCTTTCTGTGCACCTACCCCATTCTATTACTATGTTAACGACGGCACCCCATAATATTACATATACACATATATGCTCAACACAGGTTTCCTTATTTGGTTATTTCAGTTTACTCTTATTAACTGGTTCCAGTGTGTTATAATGTTCCAAAATGCTGTTTATTTAATAAAAGTGTGCCAACCAGATGGTGTTTGCAGCAATGCTACGACAATGAGAAGTACCAAGTGGTAGACTACAAAGCCTGGAAAAATGAGGACAACACCGTTTTAGGCACCCTCAATTACCTCATGGCCGGCTCAGTGCTGGAGTGCCCCAAATGTGGCCCCATTTACTACAGTCGGAGCCACTGGCTGGGCAACAAGGAGCCATGGGAGGCTAACGTGGTACAGCGGGAGACTGTCCATGTTTGGGCTGAGCCCCTCTCAGAACAACCCCTTCCTGCCAACACGGGTCGCAAGGTGGTGGAGACAGTTGGAGTGATCTGCAACACTCTCAATAGTGCTGCTGAAATCCCTGCTCAGTACATCACTGAAACTATGAATGCTGCCACAAGGCCCAAGTACTGGCAGCCAGATGAGGACATCAAGGTACAAATGACCTTGTGACATGTCTTATGCGTCTCTTCACTCACACATGTGTTCACAGATGTGCAATGACTGCAAGAGTCCGCTGGAGCGCAGTCAGATCCATCACTGCCGCGCTTGTGGCATGGGGGTGTGTGCAAAATGTTCTGAGGAAAAGAGGGCAATTAAAAACTGGGTTGGCCCACAACGAGTGTGTCGTAGCTGTAACAAGCCGGGTAAGTTTCTCTCATGAAATCTACTAACTCCCTATAACTTCCTTTAAAGCTGTGGATTATGCCCTAGAAATCAACACTGAGAAAGTAACTGATGATACCCTCATCAGGGAGTGTGGGTCCATCGTCTACACTGGAGCCTCCTTTTTTGCAAGCCTAGCCAAGGGCACCATAGGTAACTTTGTCCCTTACTTATTGTTAGTGGCTATAGAGTCAAGTTCAACTTTTGATAACTATATGGACAAATATTCTTAAATTGGATGTATTGGTGACCAACACTCACAGAGAGAGGTCATCTCTTCGGTAGCTTCCTTGACCCCTTACAGCCAACTCAATGGGGGTCTTCCTCAAATTTTTCTCATTTCAGTAGAACCTCTGTAAAGGACACCTAAATAAAGAGCCAAAGTGTCCTTTAAGGAGAGGTGTTCTCTTACCACAGAGTTGCTAAATAGTAAATATGGTGTTTTTGGCAAAGAAAAGCATTTAAAAAAGTTTATATAATTTCCATTGATGATTTCATTATAGAGGTGTCCTCTAGGACTATTGTCCTCTCATGGGGGATCTACTGTATCAACATCTTTTCTAATCCATTTGCTCTCATTATGTCTCCAAAGTAGGTCAGTCTGTTTGCATATTTTAAGATTCTAGGAATTTAATTTAAATATTTATCTATTCATGGCACTCTAGAGTATCTTTCTCCTTTTCAACATTCAAAAGCATCTATTCGTTTTCTTCTTTTCTGAAAGTCCCCATTTCTTACGTGTTTCTATACTCAAGGCAATAAAAACCTTATGTAAAGTGAGCAGCTTATTTTATGTTGCTATTTTCAAAAATTGGTTAATTAAATAAGAAAATTAAATTCTTTAAAATGAACTGAATTCACTAGTACCAATAAGAAAAAGGGATTCAACAGATAATTTATTCTCTAGACATTATATACTAGTTCCATGATTATCATCAGCATCATGGAGTGACATCCCCAAATAGGACAGGCTCTATAAGAGTACACCTATCCCCCGATTTACACGGTAGATACGTACCTGAGAAAAACGTGTAAATCGGGGGATAGGTGTACAAAGAAATAAAAATAAAATGCATTGACAGGTTAAAATATGTAGTCAGCACATAAGCTCGGGATTCCTCGTGAGATGTGTACACAGCGCATGTGTTCAATCACAGTAGCATTTAGTATAGTGCGATTAAAAAAAAAAAACTTATTTGGAAAACGTGTAAAACAAGTACCGTGTAAAACGGGGGATAGGTGTATTTTATATAGGCCTGTGATCAAAGTTGGATAAGTTGCTCATCAAGACTATGAAGAACCCAATCTGCTCTTAATTATTTTCTTCTAGATGAATTATCAGTCCTAACTAAGAAGCTTTATTCCCTGGTTTTTAATGGCCAAAATCCACTTTGTCTTTGGGTTTATGTGGTCAATGACTTTTTTGGTATTTTTTCCAGCTTTAATCTGAACTTCTTTAAATAATTGTTGCACTGTAATATATATATATATATATATATATATATATTATATAATCTAAAATACAAATATTTTATTTTTTTTAAAAACATATATTTTATTTTTTCATTCATTGACTGTTCTGCATTTTTGACCATATATTCAAAAAAATATCACTTTTAATTATTGTTGTTGTAAATATGTAAAGTGAACCCTACCTTTTCTAATGAAAATCACGAATATAGAATTCATTTTCTAAATTTTATATTACTGTGGTATAAATAATTTTATATGTATATTTTTACTTCAAGAGATTCAAAATAAAAATCTGCTTGAAAGGTAAATAATTATCTTCACTTTTCCACGACTGCACCTCTTTTCAACAATCAAAAACACAAAAAAATTCTAATCTATAACATATATATATATATATTTTTTTTGCTTATCCCTAGTACATATGGTACAGGCCATGATAATCATGGTGGGTAAGAGGTAAGCGACTGCTTTTACTGTAAGTGCACCACATGTCTACACTTTTGAAAAGTAGTTTGACTTTGCATTTACAAATGTGCCAGACCCCTGTTTGGTTACTAGCACTCACTGGTGGGGTTTTTGCAAGAATCAGGGGCCATTGGAACTTTTTTTTTTTTCTTTGCACTGTAATATAACATGTTCAGTTGAAACTGTCTTTGTGTACAGGTTTAGTTAAAGACACAGCTGTGGAGTACTGCCGCCCCAAACACTGGGCTCCTGACTATCTGATAAAGATATGTTGTGTATGCAAAATAGAAGTCAGCCTAGAGCTGCGCAACATCCATCACTGCCGCAGGTGTGGGGAAGGAGTGTGCGACTCCTGTTCTCAGAAAAGGGAGCCTGTTCCAGAATACCATCCCCCTACAGAGTTGGTTAGAGTGTGCGACAACTGTGCCACCACCTCAACATGATCAGAAACCACAACTGTGTGTACATATATATATCACCTGTAAAAGAATATTTTATATTTTTTCTATACATTTGTATTGATTTTATTAAAAAATTTTACTCTTAATATTACATATGTTTATTCCTCCTATTTTTACCAAAGATGTTCAATGTATAATGAATACTACTAGGGTTCACAATGAAAGAATCCAATTTGGTTTTATCCCAGTATTGAGGGTTGCGGTCATGTGGATTGATATGGCATGGTATTAGCCCGTATATCTCCAATATTAATCCAATACTCTCTTAAAATGTTTAAGCATATATTTTTGATGAATACAAATACAGAAAACCTCACTAAACAGGAAATATAGTAGTAGTTGTAATACTTATCCCAGGTAGGCCATAATCATCTTGGTAGGTAGTAAGTGACTGCTTCTACTCTAAGTGCACCACATGTCGTGATCTTGAAAGTCCACTAGTAAAAAGGAGAAATATATCCATCCCTGTTAGACAGTCAATTGGGACCTACCACTCAGTTTTTACAGTTGATGGCCAAGCAGCTTCTCCTTTGTTAAAGAAAAGACACGATAGATTTCAGAAACAAGAAGCGCCCAAACAAAAATGATTAAAATAAGCTGGTTCTTAAACCATGGGTGATTTGAGGTGTGGACAAGGTTTGGTGAAAAGTCCGGAAGAGATGGGATATTCACTAGTGTAAGACTGGACTGTGAGTCCTGCTCATCTTCTGCTGTCAACTCTCTATCAACACTGACTGTCAAAACTGGCTACTGTCTCTGCTTCCCCTGTACCATCTGGCCGGACCTGAGGGGGACTAATCAGATGGTGATATGTCGTCACAAAATGGCTGACACAACATTTGAATGAGGAAGAACAATATAATTTTAGCGTGTGTGTGTACCCCATTTTTCTCACCCAGGTTATTTAACCGACCTACTTCCTCTTTGTCCAAGGGCTAAATTTTATTTTAACTTTGTTCATTCATTTGTTACAGATTGAAAAGGTTAGATTATTTAAAAAACATTAGACAGGACCTTTGGGAGAGGCCGCTGCTCATCATAAAACAGCTCGAGGAGCATGAACTCATGGAATTCGTGTAATCTTTACACAAGGGGATAAGAAACAACAACAACAAAATACATTAGAGATATGGAAGAGTTTTTTATAAGGTATATAAGGGTATACACATTTAAATTACACTGGTTTGATAGAAATTAGCACCAAAACCAGCTCAATTAAAGAAAAATTCTGGAACTTCAAAAAGGCTAGTTGGAATCTTTATCAGCAAAACACCAATGATAACTTCGGAATAGCCCTCACTAGAATAAAAGATCTGGAACAAAATTGGATAACTTTCAAAAACACCATTATTGAAGCAGCCAAAGTTTCAATGCCAAGAGGTAATATTAAGAAATGGATTCCAAATTATACACACCAGTCAAAAGATATTCAAACACTTATAACTAAAAGAAATGAAATACAAAAAAAGTGCACCCAAAACCAAACAAATTGTAGAACTGAACTGAACATTGTTTAATGCAAAAATAAAAACATATACGTAAATATGAAAAGGGGAAAAATGGGAACAAACTTGTGAAAACCTGAACCCAAGAAACCCAAATACAAAACTTTGGCATTTAGCAAAACAAATTGACAAGAGCCCAGCCACAAACTGAAAACACAAATATGATTAAGAATACAGATGGTACCCCAGCAACTAATGACAAAAATGCTGCTAATCTTTTAGGTAATACTTATCAAATAAGTAGTAAAATCAAATTTGAAATAAAAGATAGGAAAGTTGAAAAAAAGGCCCGAAAGATTACACAGGTCTACAAAATTTTTAAAAGTTTTTGATGTTTGAGCATTTAAAATGCTTTTTGGGTAATCCAATGGCGCTGATTCTGAATCTGCTCTTAGTTTTTCTGTATGTCATCAAAATCTATAGATAATGACCATAAAGTGTATTTCACCAAAATAATATTTTCATAAAGAAAACTGCCAAGTCATCATGATTGCTTCATAATTTTTACAATCATCACATCTCAAAGTTCTTCTAAAACATACGCCATTAACTTCATATAAAAATTAAATTTTAACAATTAAAATAAATAAATCACTTCCAAACATTATACCATCACTTCTAATTTGAAATTGTCAAAAATTAAATAAGTATTTAAATTTTTAGTGAAAATATATTTTATTCACACACATTATATTTAATAAAAATTATTATCTCAAGCATCATTCATTTAAAAGCTATGCCATCCACTTAAAAATTTTTTTTTAACACATTAATAAATTTTACACAAATAAATTTACTGGCAATGCGTTTCTTTTAAATATCATCAAATATTATCTCTACAGACCTTACTGCAATGATATGAGTTATTGAATGAGAGGGCTTGGCTCATCAGTAGTGAACCCTCTCAGCGGTTTCGCCAAATTAATCTCTAGACCGCTCTACTATTGTATTGGACTGGGTTTGTTATATACCCTGCATTTTCTATGGAAGGCAGCTTAGGGGTGTTTAGTGAACTATGGACATAAGCTTATAGGTCTGTAGAGGTACATACATATAATTTCAAGGTATTGCATCGAGAAAAGCTCTTCCGCAAAATATGTTTTCATAACCAATATATATTAGTAAATTAAATTTTATTGCCATCTATCGTTAAAATTTTACACAAATAAATTTACTGGCAATGCGTTTCTTTTTAAATATCATAAAATATTATCCAATTGTTGCACTGGGCTGCGGTTTGGCAGATTCTTCAACCTTGAGTCTCTCCTCAGACGTGTCTTGCATCTTTCCAGAACGTGTCTCAACCATCTTGCAAGGTTAAGCCAGTCAATAATAAGACAGCTATATATTTAGGTAGCAAAGGCAAATCTGCCCTCTCAGATTTCCGAGGACATTGTCCATGTTTCTCTCAAAAGTAGCAGGGGCGTTGCATAGACCGAAGGGCATTACTTTGAATTCATATAACCCATGTGCCGTAGTGAAAGCCGTCTTCTCTTTGTCTCTCTCTTCAATTTCGACTTGCCAATATCCCGATTTGAGATCTATTGCTGAGAAGTACTTGGATCCTTGGAGAGTATTCATTACATCATCAATTCTTGGGATTGGATAAACATCCTTCACTGTTACTTCATTTAATTTCCTGTAATCCACACAAAATCTGTATTTTCCATCTCGTTTTTTTTTACCAATATAACGGGAAAGGACCAGGGACTTGAAGATGGTCTAATTATTCCTTCTTCAAGCATCTCGTCTATTTGATCCTTTATGATGGTTCGTTCCTTAGCACTTACCCTGTAAGGCTTGTGCTTTATCGGTTTTGCGTCTTCTGTATGAATCTGATGTTTTGCCAAATTGGTCCTGCCTAACCTCGATGAGAACAAATCAGTATACTTGGCCAAAATTTGTTTTAACCTCTCTTGTTCTTTAAATGATAAATTTTTGTTTATTTGAAATTGTATTTCGTCATTTTCATTCTGCTTCTCTATATTCTCTATAAAATTTACCTCTGCAGGAAGACTTCCATAAGCCAATGTTTGGTCTTTCATAATTTTTAATGGTCGAGGATAAGGGTTCGTTATCCAGATATGGGTTTTCTTATCCGTGACAGTAAGCAAACTTCTTGCCAATCGAAGACCATTTGTTTGAGTCATTCTGTTGTTCTCTTCGATGACATATTCCCCATCCTCTGCTTCTATTGAGGCCCTAATCAATTCAATAGATAGTTTAGGTATAACGGTATCTGTAGTGCTCTTTATTTTTTTTTTATCATAATTGCTTACGTCATGATTACTCATCATATTATATTTTATCGTTTCTCGTTTACAATCAATTTTAGCATTCATTTTTTTAAGGAAATCTCGTCCAAGAATAAGAGTTCGTAGATGTGCGTCCATTACTACAAATTCTTGGGATAATTCAGTGTCATCAATTTTTAAATCTAAAATGATGCTACCTACCATATCTAATTTTTTTCCATCGGGTCCTGAACACGTTTTAGTGAGACTATTTATTTCACGGCCAGCCAAAAGTACTGCCCTTAGGTTGACCACTGAAAGATCGGCGCCTGTATCAATCAAAGCCTCGCATAACCCTATCTTGTCCACATTAATATTAATTTTGTACCTAGGGTCCAACTTTCTAATTCCATTTATGGTCGACTTGCTTTGATAATATTTGATGATATTTAAAAAGAAACGCATTGCCAGTAAATTTATTTGTGTAAAATTTTAACGATAAAATTTAATTTACATTAATAAATGCACTTCCAGACATGGTTTCCAAAAGAAGATCCTGTAAAAACAACCCAAATATTTTCTGTTATATATGTGGCAAATATACCGTAAAAGCGAAAAGAAATGCAATAACACAATTTGTAAAGCGGGCGTATTTTGCATATTTGGGTATAAAATTAGGAGACCAGGACAAGACATGGGTTCCACATAAGGTATGCAAAACGTGTGTCGAAACACTGTGCCTGTGGACAAAGGGTAAAAGGCAACTGACATTTGGGATGCCTATGGTTTGGCGAGGGCCAAAAAATCATGACAATGATTGTTACTTTTGCGTACAAGACTTGAAACACTTTAACAGAAATATTAAGAAAAAGCTTATATACAAAGACCTATATTCAGCTAGACTTCCAATACTACACAGCCCAAATAGTCCCCTCCCAGTTTTTTCATCCAGTGCTAAGAATCCTCTTTATGATGAATCAGAAGACACCACACAAAGAGATATCGAACTGGATGATTCTGATAGTGAGAACTATGGAGAACAAGAATGTCCAAAACGTTTTTCACAACCAAAACTGAATGATTTGACATGTAACCTGAGACTTTCAAGGCAATATGCGGAACTGCTTGCATCAAGATTAAAAGAAATGAGCCAACTCGAAGACGATGTCAACGTAACATTTTATCGGACAAGAGAAAGTTCGTTCCTTCCTTTCTATCAGCAGGATGCAAATCTGGTTTACTGCACTAATGTAAAAGGCTTACTACACCTTTTAAAACTAGACGAATACCGTCCTGAAGATTGGCGTCTATTTATCGATGGTTCTGTGCATAGCCTCAAATGTGTTTTACTTCATAATGGAAATAAATATGCATCTATTCCAATAGCGTATACAACAAAAATGAAGGAGAATGTTGAAAATATAAAAACCATCTTGAATAAAATCAAATACAATGAGCATAATTGGTTTATTTAAATTTGATTTTAAAATGGTTAACTTTTTACTGGGATTTCAAAGCGGATACACCAAGTATCCTTATTTTTTATGCATGTGGGATAGCAGGGCACGGCAAATACATTGGGGAAACAAACAAATGGCCTCTTCGAGATGAACTTACAGTAGGAAAAGCTAATGTGATAGCAAACCTTTGGTGTCTCGGGAAAAAATCATTCTACCACCATTACATATAAAGCTAGGCTTATGTAAGCAGTTTGTAAAGGCTAGATAAAGATGGAGAATGCTTCAATTTATATGTAGTTTTTTCCCAGATATTAGCCTAGAAAAGATAAAAGCAGGAGTTTTTGACGGACCTCAAATCAAAAGGCTCCTGAATGACAAAAATTTTCTAATAACCATGAATGGAATTGAAGAAGCAGCATGATCAGGCTTTAAGGCTGTAAGTACATGGATATTTAGGTAAAAGAAGAGACGATAATTACAAAGAGCTTGTCCAAAATATGCTTAAAGGATAACTTTATGCTGACCTTTTGCTTAGACTTTTTAAAGATACTGATCCCAAAAAGATTAGTCAAACATTATTGATTTACAAGAGAGAGAACAAAATAAAACTTATAACATAGTAAACAAAAAGAAACGTTTCTTCTTACAGTTAGCCCCTATTTACTTGTAATCTTACACACATACTCTGCGGGAACAATTGATTAATCTTAAAATATATATACAGCACATTAGAATATACATCTATAGAAATATACCGTTGTATAAGCAAATAAGAAGTGGTTTATGGTTTAAATATGAAACTTCCTTAAGTTTTGTCCATGCGTGTACATACATGGCGCAGGGAAAATCGAGAAATTGCGTTTGCTTATCTCATTTTGTAAATTGGAGATGCGAGCACATGAGTACCATCCTTCCTCACTTTATACATTAACACTGGTCAACGGGGTTCGGTGGAAGGATGGTCTAAACAGTTGGTTTTCGGCCGCTACGACCGACGGCCGCTTCGATTCCCGCATTGGCTACTTTCTTTCTGATAAAAAAAGCTCCAATGGCCTCCGATTCTTGCAAAATTCCAACCCCACCAGCGAGTGCAAGTAATCAAACGGGGCTCTGGCACATTTGTAAGCGCAAAGTCGAATTGCTTTTCACATGTGTAGACATGTGGTGCACTTACAGTAAAAGCAGTCGCTAATTACTACCCACCATGATTATCATGGCCTGTACCACGTGTACTAGGGATAGCAAAAAAAAAAAAAAAAAAAACACTGGTCAACACATTGTTTGCCGTCGGGGATGATAGACCTTCATGATTTTGATGTGCAGAATCCAGAAATGTCCGTTTTGATTTATCATCTCTTATTTTATAGATACACTAGCCGAATGACCCGGGCAACGCCCGTGTTTTAATTTAGACACGTGGACCTGTTGGATCATTAACGCCCGTGTTTTACCCGATTGAATGTTTTTATTCAAATACTATTTGCTACAATTATAAATTGGCGCCTTAAATAAATACATATATTAGTTAATAACTATAGCCTATGTGCTTTATCTGTCTATGTACTGTTGGCTTCCGTAGGCGTCTCTTACTGGGAAAAAGAGAGAGAGGATTCCATTTAGTTATTAACTAATATATGCATTTATTTAAGGAGCGACCCGCTCCAACACAATAGTTACAAAAAGCGAGTGGGGGGGGGGCAAAGTCAGAACAAAGTGTCTCGCGCAGTGGCGGCGCCATCGTAGCGAACCAATAGGAGAGCGCCATTCAAAAAAAAAAAAAAAAGCAAACGGTGACAGAGATGAAGAACGCATGACGCTCGTAACTGTATATAGAATACTTCACCTTCATTGATAAGCTTTATTGATTTTATTATAAGACAATAACGCGCCATCTATATATAGGAATTAAAAACATTAACGGATGTTTCTTTTGAACATAAAACAAATTTCTACTATCCTTACTGCAATGAAAAATTATTGGGAGGGTTTAATTCATCAGTGGTTAACCCTCTTAGCGGTTTCTTCAATTTAATCTACGAAACAGCTTTTCTGAGCTCTAATACTGTATTGGATCATTTTGCTTATATATGCTGCACTGTGAAGAGTGGAATCTCAGAAATAGTATTCAATCAAACTATGAACATAGGCTTTTAGGACAGTAGAATTACATATAAATATTTTTGAAAATAGAGCAATCCATAAATAAATCTTTAATTAAAAAGGCATATATTGGATCAAAATATGATTTATTTTACCAATATTTCAGTTAGCTGAACGCCAACCTTTATCAATACATTATAACATTGAATAGGTTATAACACCTTGATAAAGGTTGGCTTTCAGCCAACTGAAATATTGAAAAAATAAATGATATTTTGATCCAATATATACCTTTTTAATTAAAGATATAAATATTTGTACCGAGCAATGCTCTTCCCCAAACAATAAGGAAAAGGCCAGTTAAGCAAAAATTAATATAAGGCATATAATTTTTTCATCGCAGTAAGGATAGTAGAAGTTTGTTTTATATTCAAAATAAACATCCGTTCCTTAATATTTGTATTTCCTTTATTGATTTTCTTGATGCATATCGTATCGAATGTCAGGATATCCTTCTTTCTTTTTAAAACTGTTATTGCTATGGTTTATTCAATTTAAAAGAATAACTATCAATGAGGCTTGTGAAATGAAAATTTGATCGAAAAATATTTAAGTGTTGAAAGGCGTAGGTAGAACTGTGAACCAAACGACACAAAGCTGACATTCCGGTGTGGGGGAGGTGAAATACGCAGGGCGCTTTTTTTAGCTATTGGGGGAGCAGACGAAAATGATTACCCTTCTCAAATGTCACAGCCTCACGTGACCTTCATTTGTCGAGCCATATTATATTCTGTGGGAATAGAAAACCAATCAGCTATCCAAGCTCTAAGTAATGATATCAATATCAACTGTTATTCGATGAAAATTAAAATTACATACATTCATTGGGACAAAGTTTAAGGAATTGAAAAGTCTTTCCGGTCGTCTGTGTTTTTTTTAATTATTATTTTTTAAGGAAACAGAAACAATTTTGTTCACATTTGGTTATCTCGTGTGTCTTCAATAAAGGCCATTGTGCATCGAATATCTTTCAAAGTTATTATCTGAATCCCGAAATGCATTATGAAATATACAACTTCCTCAAGTTTTGTCTATTAATGTATTTATTTAAATATATGTAATTAAAAGATATTTTTCTCTCTATATATATACCGTATAATAAAATAATTAAAATTTACAATTGTAAAATGATCTGGAGATTAAACTGGAAACCGCTATGAAGGTTTACCGCAAGTGCTTTCAAATTTTACTCATTGCAATATGAGGTCTATATAAATAGTTTTTGATTGTATATGTTCCAAAAATAAAAGTGGGAGGAGAGATGAGAGATACATGCCATTGGCCCTCTTGTATAAAGACCACTTTACTGAAGTCATCGATAAGCTGTTTGTCTTGAAACTGTCATTCCAGAGATACGTGTGAGCACATTGGAGAATTAGATAGCTGCCATTCCTCTATGGCGCTTTGTAGTCAGTCAGATGGTGTTCTTCATCTTCACCATTCCTCGAGAGCAGTCAGGTTATCCCAAGAGATGTAGAAGGACACATCCACGGCGAGGAACGCCATCAGCTTACCGATAAGAACCGCACAAGGTCCAATATTGAGCAAATGCTCTGGTTGAACTAGCGTAAAGTTAGCCCTCAATGGTTTCTGTCAGCTACATCTCTCGATAACTTAAGAAGGAATTTATCATAAGTAGACCTATTGGTATCTCAGAGGCTCATCAGTCTCCTCTTCTGAAAGCCAGACGTCAGGAGCTGGCGGTGTCTGTCAAGGACGACTGCGAGCTACACAGGAATAGCCATTAGCGACACCTCACACCGAATCCTGTATCTCCTTTTGGAAGGAGGACTGAAGCTGGCCCGCGATGTCCAACAAGCAGAGGCCACACAGCAGGAGGAAATTTTGACGCTGAAGAAGGCGGCTCTGAAGCCACAGCCCTCCCAAACATTGTTGAGAAGCGAGAAAGTTCCGTATAGACATCTCAGACTCGGCGCCAGCTTCTCTGTAATGGACCCACAAGGAAGACAGATGAAAGGCCCAGCTATTCCAACGCAGTTTAGATAACTTCTACTCACGTTATCGAGGGACGACTTCAGGTTTGAGGCGATTACAGCCAGAGAATTTCCATGTGGCATGGACGAAGCGACCTTGTCAGACAGTTGCATGATGTTTCAAGAGGAGTACCATCCCTGACATGCGTAGGTCTGACACTTGGACACGAGGTTTGACAGAGGACGACTCTGACAGCCCATAAAAACACCATTGATAACTCTGTATACGGTCGTTTAGAGACAAATTGGCAGTTTGTCGAAATACCAAACTGCCAGGTCTTTAGGCGACTCCTTGGAGATGTTCAAATAACGGGGGATCTTTCTTCACGCACCAAAGCTAAGATATTATCTGCAGTTATCATTACATTTTATTCAAGAACATAAGAGACATAACAATGATTAACAACCAGAGCTGAGTATTCGAAGAAAGCAACTTTTTCTGAATCACAATGTCACTTGTCTAGAGTCGCAGACAATTCCACGGTGGTCGCTGCAGCTTACGTCGTCGTACCATTCTTCTCTTATAGGAATATATGTCAACTTCATGTTACTTGAGGAAGCAGTAGAATTGAATTATTTAATGAAAAGGGACAATTAAGCATGAAATTTATTTTGGTTGCCACGGAATAATTTCTAGCACATGATAGATTCTTTAAACAAGCGGCCAGATCTTGTAATAGTAGTTCAACCCTGATAAATTTCTTATGACTTCACAATGTACGGCCTTTAAACAAGCGGCCAGATCTTGCAGCCGCTCTTCTGTCCAAGAAAATTCCTCGAGAGTTCGCAACCTGCGACCAATAAAACGGGAACAGGTTTTGCATCTTCGGTGTTGCCCCGATAATTTTATTTCGGCATTTCAAAGTTCACCGTTCGAGACATAGCAGAGCTGATTATAATTTTGAGCCAAATTTTAAAACTTCATTCTGATTTGAATTAGAATCTTCTTATTTTCTCTATACATTCTAAATTTATAGTTTCAAGCTTATTTACGGTGTCCTGTAACTCTAGCTGAGAGATTAATTTCATTTATTAGATTTAGACCTATTGTTGCTAGGTTCGCTTCAACAATACTTTTGAAATAATATTTATCATTATCTTTTTTAAAATTACAAAAGAGCATCTCAGTTGAGACACCTAGTTGTTGAGAGAAAGTGCCCTTTAAGGAGAGATGTCTTCTTATCAGTGAGTTGATAATTAGTAAAAACGTTAATTTTTGCAATGAAAACTGTTCCTTGTATAGATGTACCGTCTGATGGAGGTTCTACCGTAGTTACTTCCCTGCTTATAAAAAATCGTATCCAATATACTAGCAGCTACTTAACAACATTTACAACTTACTTAACAATTTCAACATTAAACTATAACATTCTCACTCTTGGTAAACGTCACTCAGTTTTCTCTCTGAATTGGAAGATTCTGCGTATATATCCGACACTCTAGGGTGGAATCTCCACCAAACTCTGCAGCGCTGGCAGAGGCGCCATATTCATTGTACATAGTTAATATAATCCATATATTTTTTAAATAGTGCAGTCTGTGCACTTTGCATGTATTGACAAGATGTCAATAAAATTATTTAAATTGTCAATTGTCTAGGGTGGAATCTTGGCTATGCAAATAAGCTTAGAAGACTTAGAGGCACTATGTGCACATAAGCTTAGAATACAGAAGAATTACATATAAATATGCAAATATAAAAATAGTATTCATGTCGTATATTTGCTTGAATTTATCAAAAATATGGTTGTCTCTCTTATTAACTTAATTGAACAAGTACCCCTTCTGTACTGAGAAGAGATCATAGAAATGTGTATTTTTGAAATACCTTTATTGAAAGGAAGAGGTATATTTGCTCACACATGAATATCATACTACTGTAATCTATACAGTACAATATATGTGGTAACCGAGTGGGTCAAACCTGTAGAAACCGAGAGGGACAGTCAGGGCGTGGAGAGTTTTCCAGTACCTCTCTGCACCTTGGGAGACCTTTAACAATTCTGACAGAGTACAGGCAGTCGTGGTCGAGGCAGAATGGATTATAAAGGTTGGTGTGAAGCAACAATACATTTCAGGCTTGGCGGAGGTTTATATATTTTGTCGATGAGGAAGTACTGGGCCTTCAGCGGATGCAATAAGAGCGTGGATCACGGAAGATATGTCATTGTACACTCTTAACGACTTCTTGGCAATTTCCTGCATCTTTAGGCCTCGTTCTTACATGTTGTTGGACTTCTATAACTCAATCTTTTGATATTTAGTTCAACTCTTAATCTATTACACAGTTTTTTATTATCTTCAGTTTTTATAGAGTAAATTACATATTGTGATGTAATGACACATGTTAATCATGCGTATAATTATTTACAAAGGTTTTATTATACAACACGACAATCTTGTTATAATACACACCAATATGGGTTTGTTGTTGATTTAAATTACAATATATATGCATATAACGAGGGGTCAATTACAGGTGGTGAGGGCACTCCAGCTCCACGGCTAGTCCAGGTCTTACCTCGGCCAAGCAGGGCCCATGATGGTACCGCCAGACCACCCCCTCGCTGACAACACCACAGCCCACTTCAAATAATATATAATATCCTGATGTAAAATAAACTATTTGATGGTTTATTTATTTATTTCAACACACAAAACGCGATATCCCGGCTAGGTATAATTGCGTCGATTCACATTTTTAAACAGAAACAGTTATAAACATATTATACAAGAAAAAAAAATAATTAAAAATAAAAGAGTACCAATAATATATATATTAGAAACCTGAACATTTCAGGTTAGAAAGATAATCATAAATATATTTTAAAAAATAGTTAAATCTGTGAAAATTCTCTCTAGTATTTACAAATTGATATAGATCTCAACATTGTTTACTGTCTGTTGTCTAGCGCTAAAGAAGAGTGGGCATTCCAGCAGTAGGTGTCTTGAGTCCTGGATTTCCTTGCCACAATGACAGTTAGAGCACTGATGGTGGAGTCCTAGAGTTCTTGATGGTTAATTGGTAACATTACCTTTTCTATCTATATAAATAAAGATCACCTTCATGCCAAAATAAACTCTAAAACTAAGGGTTATCTATTGACAGTCTCATCAAACTAGCAGAATCAGTCACAAAGCTACAATACCAGCTTTAGTGAATTGAGAAGTGGCCTCCTGAAGACCATGGTTTCGGGTTAATGATCATTGTCAGTCCAGGGCAGACTCTAATTTCATGAGATCCACAAAGAACTGACGAGGGTCTTTATTCCGAAACCAGAGTTCTCAGGTTGGTATTTATAAATTTGCTAAAGATCATATTTTAGCTTTATCACCGATCTGAGACCTCTAGTTTTCTGATAAGGTCAACACGTGACGCTTAGTTTTAGTTTCTATTGTTCAAAAATTACTTTATTAGGTACCGCTCAAAAAGAGCAACCTAGTTTATGATATTTGCAACAATGAATAATATGTGAAGGTTATTCACATATTAAAACAAAATGTTAACGCGGGATTCGATCCCGGTTCATGGCTGTCGGGAATCGAGGGTGTTATCCACTCGTCCACAGACTTATTTTTTAGTGTCTATTTTAGCAGGAAACATTGACCCTTGGAAAAATAATCTATTGAATTGTATAGTGGGATATCGTTATACCAGTCTCTATTATAACACCATATTGTAACGTCGATGACAAGGCCAAGATACTAGAGTAAAGTTGGGGAAAGAGGGGTGGACTCTAGCTGCCCCCGCTGCCAATGTAGCAGGCGTTAAAAACAGCATTCCTTTGTGGGGGAGGACAGAGTCTGGTTACATCTGCGGCAAGGAGAAGACGTGGCGACTTGCCTCCGGGCGTGTGGATGATCCTACAAGGCGGTGCCAGGAGAGACTGACATCGGAGCGACCTACAAGGCGGTGTGGACCAGGCTGAATGTGTATAGTGTGGAGTGGAACGCTTCACAAGAGGACGTCCACGGCGCCAAGGATTCTTCTGACGGGGAGGTTGAAGGCAAGCCCCACTGTTGTATTCTTTCTGTTAAGTGAGATACAATAAAGCGCTAGCTGCAATCCCTTCGAACTCACATGTGTATCTTTGTGGCATACTGAGTAGACAAAGTACACGAATAGCCTCTGGCTTCGACGTAACGCTATTTTTTAAAGTTTTTAACTTTTAAGTTCCAATTATTTTAATTTTGGTTAAAACCACACGTTTATAACCAAATAAACTCTTGGTCTTAAGAAATGTTGTTATAGCCAGGTTATACTAAAATATTTATACTAGGCATCAGCGCGCCATAGGTTATGAGAAATTTGAATTATTTTTGACGCGTTTGATTCTTAAAAAAATATCAATATTCTACTGCCCTTACTGTAATGATAAAATAATGGGAGGGACTGGCTCATCAGTTGGGAATCCTCCTAGCAGTTTCGCCAGTTTAATCTACCATTGCATTTTTTCGGTTTTCCTTTTATCATATCAATATCAGTATAAAAGGAAAACCGAAAGATGCAATATTACAGCGGTATGGTAGATTAAACTGGTGAAACCGCCTAGAGGGCTCATCACTGATGAGCCAGGCCTTCCCATTATTTTATCATTGCAGTAAGGGCAGTAGAAAATGATTTATTTAAAAAGAATCATACACACGCGTCAAAATAGTTCAAATTTCTCACACTATAATGTTTACTCTAAGGAAAATGTTATTTAATCAATAAATAAATTTGCATCGAGCAATGCTCTTCCACAAACAATAAGTACAAGACCAGTTAGGTATATTTAATTATAAGGTGATAACGTGCCATCTATTTATAATGCTTCTATTTCTTATATATAGATGACATCACCTTATAATTCATATTGTTGCTCCAAGTTGCAGCTTTGCAGGGTCGTCGACCTTGTTTTCCTCCTTCTTGGTGTTATACACGTTTCCCAAGCGGATTTTCATACTCAAAGCAAATAAAGAAAAGTAAATAAAAGTAAATTACTTTTTAAAGTTATTGTGTTTATTTATTCGTTGTCTTCCTCGTAGGTCGTGATTAGCAGTCTTGGTCTCGTTCCTCTCTCGCTCCAATAAGCAATCAAGATATATGTACAATAAAATATTACAAAAGCAATGAAACTATAAAAAGGAATGATGATAATCTAAATAATCTGTTTTAAATAAATATTAAATATCATATAATATTTTGAATGAATGTAGGGCGCATTAAAATTGATGCAATTAGTGCAACAATTTTATATACAGTTATGAGCGTCATTCTTCATCTCTTAATCATCAGTCAGTTTTCGTCTCTGTCACAGTTTGCTTTTTTTTTTTTGGAATGGCGCCCTCCTATTGGTTGGCTACGCTCACGCCACCTTTGCTCCCCCCCACTCGCCTTTACGTTTATGTAATTATTGTGTTGGAGCGGGTCGCTCCTTAAATAAATGCATATATTAGTTAATAACCAAATGGAATCCTCTCTTTCTCTTTTCCCTGTAAGAGACGCCTACGGAAGCCAACAGTACATAGACAGATAAAGCACATAGGCTATAGTTATTAACTAAAATATGCATTTATTTAAGGCGCGAATTTATAATTGTAACAAATAGTATTTGAATCAAAACATTCAATCGGGTAAAACACGGGCGTTGCCCGGGTCATTCGGCTAGTATTATATATATAAGAGAAGATGATATTGAGAAAGAGGTGGCCTTAGTCTCATCAGAATTAAACCATCTTACTACCATCAGCAAACAACGGGTCAAATATAATGTATTAGTGGCAATCTTGGAATGGAAAACTATTTAGCTTGATTTTGTCTTTTTACAAATAAAACAACTTCTTCAATTGACAGCATAGATCAAGAGTAAGTGCTATATTTAAAATATCAAACTATTAATTAAATCACACAGGGCTGCATAGAAATAATTTGAATTATATTTATTTAAAAAAAAATTATCGCTAAAATATGTTTATAATTTTGAAGTCTTATATTGCTTTAGAACTTCAATTATATCTCTAGAAAGGTTTTGTTCTTCAGTTGTCGATATTTTCTTGGGAATTCATTCCATGTGTTTGAATATCTCATACATATGGATATCTCATACAGTCTGCGCCACGCTGACGAGGGCCAACAGCCCGAACGCGTTCGTGGTTAACTTTTCTTGATTTATCAAGAAATTGGGTTGGCCAAATATCACGGAACAAGCTAAATAAACGTTTAGTTGATTTTTGTTCCACTAGATGGCGCTATGCCATCTAGAAAGGCTCATGTGAGCCTGGTCAGGATATGGCTCTTTTATTTTTAATATCTCATACATACAGCTTTATTAAGACCACCGGTCTTATACAGATTCACCATAAGAAAGAAGCATAAATGGAGTTCCTATACTCCAGGCAGCGAAGAACCTAACAACCAAGTTTTGTTCCTTATGGTCCCAGGGCCGGACGGGGATAGCGCGCTCTCGCGCCACACACTCGTTCTTAAGAGGCTCCACCCGGACGACGCCTGCCCAGAAGTCCTCCTCTACGTGGGGAGAAGCAGCACAAGTAAGGGACTGCCCTGTAGTACGGTGTCGTGAGCCCCGAGCCGCTACGGTAACCGTGAACATGGAACTCTGAAATGTGGCTGACTAACGGGGCAATGGCACCCCCCAACAAGACAAGACACCCCCACCCGGACGACGGCTCCAGTTCCCCTCGTTAGACCTAGCGACCTCCCAACACTCTAAGGAGGTTACACCCCCCTCCACGCTCCAGGAGGAGGGCGATGCTCTAGGCACCACCAAGTGTTTGGGTATCTTTCATTCTTAACATACATGTTTGGAAGAATCTTAATTTGTTTCTGATCGATCTTGATATTCTTTTTTAGAAGATTCTTTCTACGTACATCTAAAAATTCGTCAATTAATGTTTGAAGGATTAAAGGTATATAATGTCAATGTTTCCTTAGGCCGCCAGTAACAAATCTGATTTTTATCTTCCAATGTCGTATCAATTTTTCAGCATAAAAGAAGAATTTATTCAGCAAATTGCATTGTAGGCTCATCCAATCTTTTTCATCTTAAATTTGAGCATGAGATTATCAGTGATGAAGTGATGAATTAGGCGACTTTTAAGTTTCCAGCTTGTAAGTTTAGTCTTATGGATATTGTTTTCTTACATTTCCCACAAGGTTCATATGGTTCATAGGTATGAAATTATAGGTCAGCATGGTGTAAACCGACTCGAACTACCTCTCTCTAAAAGACAACACCTAGTTGAAGTGCCAAAATCTCCCTTTAGAGAGAGGGAGAGATGTCTTCCTACTGGAGAGCTACTTCAGCCAAACTTCTTCAATTCAACACCCCAACGTATCAGAATTTTAGGTTGAATTAAAGTCGGTGTAAAATTATAGCCGGTTAAATTAAAGGAAATAGTCAAGTAGGTGTTGATAAATGAGAAAGGAATCAGAAGATAATTCAGGACTTCATATTTCTCTCAAAAGACCTTTTAAAAATTATTGAATACCAAATGATTGAGAATATCTGCTAGCATCATATTAGCTGTCTCAAATATCAGAGTAAAGGACAAAGATTTTTCCCTGAAAAGTTCCAAATTTGAATATTTTATTACCCCCCCCCCCTCTCCTCCTCATTTGTAATACATATTTTGGCAATATGTTTCTTATGATGTATTCCAATACAAAGCAATCTATTTAATTATATTTGAACTAGACGAATGACCCGGGCAACGCCCGGGTTTACCCGATTAAATGTTTTATTCAAACACTATTCGTTACAATTATAAATTGGCGCCGTGGATGTCACTCTTGTGAAACGTCCCGCTCCAAACTTTACAGTCAGATTAGTTACGATATAAATCTTCAAATCGAGCGCGCGTCTATAAATATTTCGATTTAGATCAAGTATTCTAATTAGTAAGCGAACTATTATTAATAAAATTTTGAAAAGATTTCGATTTTAAACGTATTTATAACCTTGATAGAGGGCGCTGTTCGTGAGCTAAGTAGAATAATTTGAATATATAGTTTTAATATTTAATTTATATATAATTTAAAATAACCTATCGTTGTCCTAGGTAGCCTAGTGGTCATGGCATCTGCCCGGTAAGCGGAAGGTCGTGGGTTCGATTCCCATCCCTTGACACTTTTTTTATTCTATCCATTCTGACCAAAATCTATCCGTGAACTTCACACAGTGAACTTCACACAGACAGAATAAGGCAATTATATATAATAAATTATATAATTATCATTAGATAATGATAATGATCATAATGATGATGCGCGCGTTGATGACCAAAATCTATCCGTTAACTTCACACAGTGAACTTCACACAGACAGAATAAGGCAATTATATAAGTAGATAAATAAATAATTATCATTAGATAATGATAATGATCATAATGATGATGCGCGCGTTGATGACCAAAATCTATCCGTGAACTTTACACAGTGAACTTCACACAGACAGAATAAGGCAATTATATTATATTTGAATGTAATTCTACTGTCCTAAAAGCTTTTGTTCATAGTTTAGTTAAATACCATTTCTAAGATTCCACCTTTCAGTGTAGAATATTTAATCAAAATCATCCAATACAGTATTAGAACTCTGAAGAGGCGGTCTGGTAGATTAAATTGGCGAAACTGCTGGGAGGGTTCATTACTGATGAGCCAAGCCCTCCCAATATTTTTTCACCGCAGTAAGGACAGTAGAAAATTCGATATATTTGTGAAAAGAAACATTCGCATCTTAATGTCTTCATTCGTTATATATAGATGGCGCGTTATTGCTTTGTATTAATTTTTTAAATGTTAGACAATAAATGATTAGTCTGATGATCGACCATCGTATTAGATACCCTCAAATACAAGAGTGAAAATTTTATTTTAGTACAAAAGAGTCCTTAAATTACAATTTTAATTATCATCCATTTTTTTCATGTAATGATGATCGCAATCATTGAAATAATTTGACGCCTTTGGAATGTAAAATCAATCAAACAAATTTGTTAAAATATAAGAAAACTATATTTACAGAAATATTTGAGAAATAAGATTTTTAAAAAGTATTTCAATTCTATTAAATGAATATT
Organism: Cordylochernes scorpioides; assembly: GCA_030710605.1. NCBI lineage: Eukaryota > Metazoa > Arthropoda > Arachnida > Pseudoscorpiones > Chernetidae > Cordylochernes > Cordylochernes scorpioides. The sequence goes on along the minus strand of CP092885.1, from coordinate 9,934,816 downwards.
TCTATTGATTGACTTTCGATAAATTAGAATTTGAAGATTTTAAATAATGATCCTATTTCTAATATAGGCAATAGGTAAATAATTTGAATTTGTTGAATAATATACAACTTTTGATAAATAATACAATGGTATAGGATATCAGAATTTGGAAAAAAATGTTGACTAATGCTTACAAAGGTTGCTAGGTAAAAGATATAAGAAAGTCGTAAACTTGGGAGTTAACGTTCTAAAGAAGGAGCAATTCTAGCATTCAAGAAGCCCAGATAACCATAGCCTTCCAATGCCTTGAGAATATTCTTTAAAAATTCAAAATAAATCTGAGGATATGAGTATGATCGAGAGGTATGATTCTTTAATCGATATATATCAAAATATTTGTATTACAGGGTTGTCTCAAAAATTCGTTAGCACTTGCAAAAAATTGAAATACCAATATTATTCGCTTATAAGAAGATGCATAATGTCTTTATATTATGTCTTCTTCTTTCTTATCTCCACTCAATCATATTAGGGTATCAAGATTGTAGAGCTTGAGACTTTTGATGGTGTGGGTGAAGTAGAATGCGTCTGCCTTTGTCATTAAGACTGGGAGCACTACTCAGTGGCAGGCCGACTTAGCTCCAATATGAAATGTCCGCCTCTGACATGAGGAACACACGCCATGTACAGCCGCTCCTAACATGGAGTACAGACTCATCCTGTATCCCTGGATCAGGAGCCCTTACAGGGTACTATCATCCGGGCCATCTGAGCCCAGGTTTTTTAGCGAGCTTGTTACTGCTCTCCTTCCTTTTTCAACCGGGCTTGGGACCGGCAAAGGCGGAGTTATTTTTATAGTTTATATTATGTATAAAGTAATTGTATTATATGTATTGTAAGATTATAAAAGGAGCTTCTTCTATAGAACATGTTTATTTCGCTAGCTTTCGAACGACATCATTCTCCAACGGACGTAAATACAAGGTGTGATGTGAGATGGGTACAATTATATAGAAGTACATTGAGAGCCAAGATATATATACAAATTTGTAACTATCTGTAACTATTGTAGTTAGCGAAATAAACATGTTCTATAGAAGAAGCTACTTTTGAGTTCATAATCTTACAATATAGTTATGATAATCGAAATTTGATGTATTATCTATTATTATGTATTCGCCGTAATGATATTATTCGCTAAGTAATAAGAAAAATAACATTTAAAAAAAAAACGCGAACTTTTGGAGACAACCATATAATTTGATCATTCCCCCAAAACAGAAATACAAACACACGTTATAACAAGAACCTGGATTAATCAAAGAAATGGCGATCCAAATATCTATATCTATATAAAAATGAATGTTTGTATGTTTGTCTGTTTGTTGGTTTGTATGACCTGTATACAAATTCGCAGTAGTTCACTAATTCAAACCAAAATTTCCATACATAGGTAAAAAATAACGGGGATGACGATAGGCTATTTAAAAAAATATATAAATCAATTATTAAAACTATATATTCAAATTATTCTACTTAGCTCACGAACAGCGCCCTCTATCAAGTACTAAAAGGTTATAAATACGTTTAAAATCTAAATCTTCTCAATATTTTATTAATAATAGTTCGCTTAATAACACATATAATATAAATATTTATATAATAACTGCTCTAATTTGAAATATTTGGTAGGTTTTATTTATTTATATATTTTCAATTTTAGATATAACTGATCTAATTCGCCGTTTAAAATAACTAATATAGTTCGCTTAATAACACATATAATATAAATATTTAACACATATAATATAAATATTTATATAATAACTGCTCTAATTTGAAATATTTGGTAGGTTTTATTTATTTATATATTTTCATTTTTAGATATAACTGATCTAATTCGTCGTTTAAAATAACTAATATAGTTCGCTTAATAACACATATAATATACATATTTATATAATAACTGCTCTAATTTGAAATATTTGGTAGGTTTTATTTATTTATATACTAGCGGATGTACCCGGCTTCGCCCGGGTTTTACCCGAGTAAAGGTTTGTATAACGAACATTTGTTAAAACAATTCTCTGTAAACATATAAAAAAAAATAATAGATATATTTTGATAATTTGAAACTCGTAAATTTGAATCTCTCGATAAAGTGATCATTTTTTTCCCGGTCCCTGTGTGCCGTGTCATCCTGAATTTTGTATTTCCTAATTTTCTACATTACAAAATAATCGTTTTATCGAGTGAACATTTTTTCCCGGTCCCTTAAAAAAAACTCGATAAGTTGATTTCGATAATTTGAAACTCGTAATTTTGAATCTCTCGATAAAGTGATCATTTTTTCCCGGTCCCTGTGTGCCGTGTCATCCTGAATTTTGTCTTTCCTAATTTTCTACATTACAAAATCATCGTTTTATCTAGTGAACACTTTTTCCCGGTCCCTTGAAAAATACTCGATAAGTTGAATATGTTTTAATGTCCATCCATACAGAGTTCAAAACAACAATTACTCACCCGTGCAGGCACGGTCACGCTCCGCCGCGTCACGTGGGAAAACATCCAATGTTCTCAGCACATCCCCCTTTTTAAGATTTGAACTATATATACATTACAAACTTTAAATGCATAATATAATTAATAATGAAGGCGATCCACGGGTTTAACAATTCGTCCACTCCGGGTTCTTATCTGGTCGTATTCTGAGTATTTAGAGGGATAATCCACAACTGGGGTCTTTTCATTTTCAACTAGTTCCTCCCCCGAAAAGGTCGGCGTCGATGGGTCGGCTGGATACTGCACTGTAACTCCTTTTCGTAGATGGAACCTGTTTCGACGTAAAGTCCCAACTGGAGTATCAACCATATATGACCTTGGTGTCGATGCTTTCTTCTTTACAATACCCCAGATTCGCATATCTGTAATCAAAACCGTGTCACCTTCGGATAGCTCCTCCATGTCTGTAGCTCCGCAGCGTCGATCATATCTGGATTTCATATCCTTTCTCCTTCTCCCTTCCTTTCTTTTCAGGGTCTGAGAGTCCACCAACCTTGGATTAAGATTCTCTGGTGCAATTGGCAAGGTCGTTCGGAGTTTACGTCCCATGAGAAGCTCAGCAGGGCTGTAACCGTTCTCCAAAGGGGTCGATCGATACTCCAGGAGTCCAAGCGATGGGTCTTGATTTTTCTTGAGGATCAACTTAGCAATTTTCACACCTGCTTCTGCCATCCCATTGCTCTGCGGGAATCGAGGACTTGAAGTGACATGTGTGAATCCGTACTGCCTTGCGAAATTTGCAAATTGACGAGCAGCTCCAAATTGCGTCCCATTATCGCTTACAACAGTTTCTGGTATCCCATGTCGGGCAAATATGGATTTGCAACTACGCACCACCACATTGGCTGTGAGCCGATCCAGCTGAATCATTTCAGGAAAGCGAGAATAATAGTCAATGATGACTAGATACCACTTATTCTCGAACTTGAACAAATCCATTCCAATCTTTTGCCACGGTCGTGTAGGAAAGTTGGTTGGTATCAAAGGTTCATGTTTTGAGACGGCTTCCTGGATACAGACACTGCACTTTCTGACCGTTTCCGCGATCTCTTCCGAGATTCCAGGCCACCATACCGTCTCACGTGCGCGAAGTCTTGTTTTTGTAATCCCGAAGTGCCCAGCGTGCAACTTATCTAGGATCTCCAGTTTCATACTTGCTGGAATAACAAGACGACAGCTACGCATCAGTAGTCCATTTTGAACGCCGAGTTCATCCTTGACATGCCAATAAGAGAGCAGAGCCTGTGACATCTTCTTCTTATCTGGCCAGCCTTGCTCAAGGTATTTGACTACTGCTTTCAGGGTCGTATCTTCTTGTTGAGCTTCAAAAATCTTCGTCAACATCTCGTCTTTGTCGGTTATACTCGAGAGAACTGCATTTATATGCGCTGAGGTTGGCCGTTCGTCTTCACCTCCCTCGGTTGTAAGAAGTGGTTGCCTGGATAATGCATCGGCGTCGAGCAGCTCCTTTCCAGGGATGCCCAATCTTGTTTTGAGCTTTTCCATCAAAGGTATTGGTACCCGTCGAGGAGTATGCACAGCATATGGTTTTGCTCCAGGTTTCAATTTGATTTCGTAAGGGTTTCTGATCTGTCCCAGTCCTTCAAATACTTCAGGGAATTCCTTGATCGGGTTAATTCTCGTCGCAACCCCTTCAATCCGCCTCGCCAGGTTCAAGAGCTCACATGCCCGGCGACTCAGAAGAGGTTCACCCAAACGACGAATGACATAAATCTTCTTCTTGATTTCATAATTGCCATTTCGCAGCGTTGATATAAACATACCCACAGTCTGAAGTTCGGAGAATTCAGCAGCTCTAATGTTGATATCATTTTCCACTAGTCGTTGCTGTCCCATTATCTTCTTGAAGAGACACAGAGGAACACATGTAACATCCGCCTGGGAGTCGAGCTTGAACTTCAGCTGTTTCCCGTTCACTTGGATTTCTGCTGTCCATCGCCTCCTGCACTCGCCTTCATCATCATCGAGATTAGATGAATCCTCCACAGCTGAGACCTCCAGGAGAAAACCAATTTCTTCATCAAGTTCAGAAACAGCTTTGACTTCCGCAGTCTTCGCCTGCTTATCTGGGCAGCAATTTGCAAAATGGCCAGTTTTTGAACATAGGTTACATCTTTGTCCTTCAGCACGGCAGGCCTGTCCTTCCCTGTGGGTGAAACCTCCGCATTTTGGACATCGTGATCTTGTTTTGGCTGACTTCTCCTTCTTCCTCGAAGGCTGCTGTTGTTGTTTCGGTGATTGTTTCTTCGAGTTGAACTTCACCTGATTGACCTTTTGGCTTGTTGAGGGACGCTGCAGGTCGACTTGCTGCTGTCGAACGGCTTCCTGCTGTCGAACCAATTTCACCGCTTTTTCCAAAGTCAGTTCGCTGTCCAACTGCATTCTTTCAGATAAAGCTTTGTCCCTCACCCCAACCACAATTCGGTCACGGATCAACTGCTCATGAAGACCCTCAAATTCGCAACTATCAGCCAATTTGTACAATGAAGTGATGAATTCGTCCACTGGCTCCCGATCCTCTTGGATTCTCGAATTAAATTTCGCACATTCGTAGATAATATTCTTTCTGACACAGAAGTGGCTGTCGAACGCCTTGAGGACGGAATCAATTTTCGGTGGATGTAACACACTGCTGATAACAGGGTTGTCTAGAATGGCCGCTATAGACAGGTGTATGTATCACACAGCTGATAACAGGGTTGTCTAGAGGGGGGCAGGGAGGACACGTGTTCGCCGGCAGCCAATGGGCGCACATTCTATCCGTGAGCTTCAGACAGAATAAGGCAATTATATATATAGATGGACGTAGTTCCCGGAAGTCACCCGCGAGGCTTTTTTCTAAGATTCATCTTGTTGTAATTGAACACGCATATTGGTCTTTAAAGATATTTTATCCACATACCGCCATAACACTGATGATTTTAGACATGCATTCAATTCATCTGCAGGTGTTGAACGTGGTATAACTGGTAGAGTTTGTCGAAAATCACCAGCTAGCAAAATGAGTGCACCACCAAAGAGTTGCTCATTTCCTCTCAAATCTTTTAATGTACGATTGAGTGCTTCCAAAGATTTCTTGTGTGCCATGGTGCATTCATCCCTTATTATAAGCTGACATGATCTTAGTACTTTTCCCATCCCAGAATATTTGCTAATATTACATGTTGGAGTTTCAATTACCTGCATATTTAATGGCAATTTCAACGCTGAATGTGCTGTTCGACCACCGTCCAAAAGAGTTGCTGCAATACCAGATGATGCAATAGCCACCGTGACGTCACGACCAATGAGAAGGCAAGTCCCACATTCGGCCAAATATCTCCCGGACTCCCGTGTTTCCTTTTATATTTCAACAAATTAACTTACGTGAATAAATAAAAATATTATTGATTTCTAGCTGAAGAAAATAATTGGAATAACGTTTTATTTAACCCCACAATTATTTAATCTTTTTAAAATAAAGTACACTACTTAAATGAAAATATGTTTCTTATACAATCGAAAATTATGAAATAAACTTTTAAATCGGTAACCTTTATGAGTACCTTTAATTATATATATATATATAATTATATATAAGTATCTTTTATCGATAATATTTATAAGAATAAATTATTTAATTCATTGTGTGTGTGTGTGTGTGAATAGAAATTTTATTTTTAATATCGGATTTATATTTATTCGAATTTTATATTTAAACGATAACTCATTATTTCTTTTGATTTTTATCTATATATATATAAATGAATGTATGTGTGTCTGTTTGTACTTTATGCCTGACCAAACTACTCATTGGAACGCCATGAAACTTTGGGAAGTTATTTAGTATAGTACTGGGATGGTTTCTAGCAAATAAAATTTTTGAAATAACTTTTCGCTTTAAAATAATCAAGATAAATATTCTAATTTATCTGTTATAATTCAACAATCTGCTCTAAATATTATCATGATGATACGATGATTTTGTAATGTAGAAAATTAGGAAAGACAAAATTCAGGATGACACGGCAATTTATTTGAGACAAGAATAATGATACAATTCCAAGGCAAGATACTATTCATTTAACTTCCAATTACCGAGGGAACCAATTAATATTGATTTTATTCAACTTATCGAGTATTTTTCAGGGGACCGGGAAAAAATGTTCACTTTATCGAGAGATTCGTTAGACAAACCTTTACTCGGGTAAAACCCGGGCGAAGCCGGGTACGTTCGCTAGTATATCATATATATCGTTTTGCACAATTATTTAAACTTTTTAAATTTAATTCCTAGAATAGAAATTTAATTTTTAGTATCGCATTTATATTTATTCGAATTTTATATTTAAACGATACTCATTATTTCTTTTGATTTTTATATATCATATATATCGCACTGCACAATTATTTAAACTTTTTAAAATAAAGTACAATACTTAAAATAAAATATGTTTCTTATACAATCTAAAATTAGAAAATAAACTTTTAAATCGGTAACCTCAAGGAGATAGCACTAAAGCACTAATATTTGAATTAGTTTTACTTAATATATTAGCCCTGAAAGACCCAAGGTCATCAGGCGTGGACCAAAACCTAAGCCTATCTCGGTCTCAATGGTGGCGCTGCTTGCGAGTTAAAGCTACAAATCTGCAAATAACTCTAAGGATATTCAAGATATTCAAGAAATTATTTTTCGAAAACCTTTCCGGGGATATACCTAATAATATCCCAAAATTACACGGCGATTGGATGTACGGTTTTTGAATCTATAGAGTACACACAGACAGACAGACATTCATTTTTATATATTAGTAAATTAAATTTTATTGCCATCTATCGTTAATATTTTACACATATAAATTTACTGGAAATGCGTTTCTTTTAAATATCATCAAATATTATCTCTACAGACCTTACTGCAATGATATGAGTTATTGAATGCGAGGGCTTGGCTCATCAGTAGTGAACCCTCTCAGCGGTTTCGCCAAATTAATCTCTAGACCGCTCTACTATTGTATTGGACTGGTTTTGTTATATACCCTGCATTTTCTATGGAAAGCAGCTTAGGGGTGTTTAGTGAACTATGGACATAAGCATTGCAGCATTAACATTTCATTGCAGTAAGGTCTGTAGAGATAATATTTGATGATATTTAAAAGAAACGCATTGCCAGTAAATTTATATGTGTAAAATATTTTTATATATTGTTAGGAACCAATTATTTCCTAGTCTACAATCGAGCAGAGTCAACACTAACACCTCTAAGAAAATCAACACTTTTAATTTCCTTTCATGACTAACCAATTTACATCATTAAAAACCAATTTATATACATGTAAAACCGTCCAGTCATCTGGTCAAAATATAAATAAACTAATCTAGGAAAAAACAACTTATAAAATCCTAACAATGCCCCCCCATTTTAAAGTTGTTTTCATACCCTCATCGGAGGCCTAGAGTGGTCAAGATCCTGGTTAGGTCTTCGTTTAACACCACCCGGCAAGTCAACATCCCATACTCTGTGTTCCCGAAGTGATGCCATTTCACATTCTATAGACCTCAGCCGATTTTGTGCTTTGGGCATATTAAGCGCCTCCTCGTATGATGACGGCATTTCATCTTGATGGCTCTTATGTTCAACTATCCCACGGTGGAAGGCTGATCTACAATACTCCTTCTGCCTAGCCGCAATTCTTGAAGATCTTCTTGGGATTATAGTTTCATTCTGGCCTTCGTCTTCTCTCCTCAGTGCTTCGTCTTCATAGGCCTGCTCTTCATCCTCTCTTCGTTCTAAGTTATTCAGAACTTTCTCTACCGATATTGTTTCCCCATCAGTCCCTGAATATCCTCTTGGGATCGCAGCTTCATTTTGGTATTCCCCTTCATCTTCCTTCTTTAGTTCTTCCACTGTATAGATTCTTCCTCTTCTATTAGATTTCAAAATTAACCCGCCATCACTTCCAAAAACAGAGGCCTTGCCATTCTGGAATAATACTTTGTTTCCTCTTTCCTCAATCCTTCCAACAGACAAAATATTTCCGTCTAACTCAGGAACGTATAAAACGTTTTCCAAGAACAAGGTTTCACCTCCATATTCGTGACCGAGTTTGATGGTTACATCACCCATCTCTGATACTTTTATTTCCTCATTGTTAGCCATTTCTACTGAAGTTGAAATACTTTTTGTGTTCGTCAATTTCAGTCTGTTCGACCTCATATGTTCAGTAGCTCCACTGTCCAGAAACCAGATATTCTGCGAATTATTGTTTTTAAAGTTGTTCGCAAATAGGACCTTATGAGTCAGGTCTAGCGTACCTTGTTTCAGCATACCTTCGCTAATTCTCCTTGAGGAGTTGGCAAATCTGCAATTCCTAGCTATGTGCCCTAATCTGCCACAACTGAAACACCTTATCTGCCTGGAGATACCTTCGCTAATTCTCCTTGAGGAGTTGGCAAATCTGCAATTCCTTGCTATGTGTCCTAACCTGCCACAACTGAAACACCTTATCTGCCTCGGGTAGTTATAATTTTCCCTTTTCCCTTCCGTCCACGTATTATGATAATTCCTTGGTTGATCATATTCAAATATTTTTCGCTCTTGACATGGTGATTTGCATGTATCCTCTTTTCTTCTTTCCGCAAAAGCGCAATTAGGATCTTCTTGAGGAATTTGACGCTGTTTCTGTCTTTTTTCTTCTAAAAGTAACTTGGATTTTACCACACTAGTAGATAGCTTCTCTTCTTGCTGTTCTAAACTGAGAATCAGCGGCTCGTAACTCTTTGGTAATCCCAATAGCATAATCAAAGCTAATTCGCCATCCCCAAATCCATGGTGGCACTTTGCTAATTTTCTATGACATTCCATTATTCTCGCGAAATATTCCTTCATGTCTTCGTCATTTCTTTTGACAATATTGAAAAATTCTCTCAGTAACTGTAATATGTGCAGCAAGCCATATTTTGTGTGGATATCCTCCAGTATCTGCCAAGCATCAATCGCTCGCTTGCAATCACCGATATCATCTAGGAATGAATCCTCAACTGCTAGTAATATGACAGATAATGCCAAACTATCTTTCCGCTTCTGTTTTTCTGAAGCTTCACTAGGAAAGCCAGGCTCAATCGCATCCCATATGTCCTTCTGGATCAAAATAGATTTAGTTCTTATGGCCCAGGTATAATAATTATTCCCATCTAGTTTAGGTATTCTTAACTCGTCAGCCATTGATATTTCTAGGTATGCAAATCTGACAAAAAATTATAACTCAAAGCTTTTTTCTTCTTCTTCGTTGCACAAAGTTCAGTCTTTAAATCACTCAAATTTCTTATAATCAAATTCTATTATCTATCTTAGTTAGCCTAACAAACTTTTCTTCTTTGGCTTTCCCTTTTAGCCCCCTCTTCTTTACCTTCTTCAGCTTTAACTTCTAGCTTTTTCTTCTTTAGCCTAAACTTCTAATTTCTCTCTACGGCGCAGTGGAAGCGTGCTGGGCCCATAACCTGTTAGGAACCAATTCTTTCCTAGTCTACAATCGAGCAGAGTAAACACTAACACCTCTAAGAAAATCAACACTTAATTTCCTTTCATGACTAACCAATTTACATCATTAAAAACCAATTTATATACATGTAAAACCGTCCAGTCATCTGGTCAAAATATAAATAAACTAATCTAGGAAAAAACAACTTATAAAATCCTAACATATATATATATAGATTTTCATTTTTAGATATAACTGATCTAATTCGCCGTTTAAAATAACTGCTCTTGAAATATTTGGTATGTTTTATTTATTTATATATTTTAATTTTTAGATATAACTGATCTAATTCGCCGTTTAAAATAACTGCTCTAATTCGAAATATTTGGTATGTTTTATTTGTGTTCACTCTATTTCAATTTATTTGAAGTATTATAATTTCCATGTTTCAAAAACCTATTTCAAAAAGGTCGTTAGAAATATCTAAGGCCTGAAATAGTGTTACATGCGAATATTTATGCTGCCAAGCGTTGCTTAATGGTTAGGTGTGCGGCTTCGTGTTTCCACAACCTTGGTTCGAAACTTAGCCTGGGTGTTTTTTTTTTTTTTTTAATATTATTGAAGCAAAGTTTTTTTTTACAGTACCAAAATTTCCATACATAGGTAAAAAAATACGAGGAAAACGATAGGCTATTTTAAATTGTATATAAATTAAATATTAAAACTATATATTCAAATTATTCTACTTGGCTCACGAACAGCGCCCTCTATCAAGGTTATAAATACGTTTAAAATCGAAATCTTCTCAAAATGTTATTAATAATAGTGTGTGTGTGTGTGTGTGTGTGTTCGCTTAAAAATTAAAATACTTGATCTAAATCGAAATATTTATAGACGCTCGCTCGATTTGAAGATTTATATCGTAACTAATCTGACTGAAATTTTAACAGTATATAGAGTAGAATCTGGAAAAACTCATAGTGAAATTTTCAGGTCTCTATCCCGAATATTCGTCGAGTTTGCCCTTTTGCTCGCGAGCAACGCCTCTAGCGGTGAAGATGGGAGGTAATATCAGCTTACCTAATGTACATGTAAAGTTTGGAGCGGGACGTTTCACAAGAGTGACATCCACGGCGCCAAATTTATAATTGTAACGAATAGTGTTTGAATAAAACATTTAATCGGGTAAACCCGGGCGTTGCCCGGGTCATTCGTCTAGTTTACTATAAAATTACATAGGTATTCCCTATTAATATACATAACAAAGTTTCTTAAATCCATATTGAGATCCACAAGGGATCTAATGGAGTCATCGGCCGGCCGCCTGACATTCAGTCCTGGATATTTCCAGTTGATCTCAAGGACCACGCCATCACCATCTTTTCAGTGGGGAAGCACGTGATCTACGTTTTATTCGTAGACCACGAAATACGTGGTGTCGCTGGAGACCGACTGGCGAAACTCCACCAAACTCTGCAGCAGTGGCAGAGGCGCCATATTCATTGTACATAGTATCATGCATATATATATAAATATATATTTTTAAAATAGTACAGACTGCGCACTTTTTCATGTATTAACAAAAAAGATGCCAATAATATTATTTTAATTGCAAATTGTCTAGTGGAATCTTCACAATGCGCCAAAGAGATGTTTATATGGCAAAATGGCTAGGACAAATCAGATGGGGTCTAGTTTTGACGTTTATGTTAATGGGAGAGGCGTCCTAGGCTTCTATAGATCAATTTCCTCTTGGCAAAATTTCCATTTATTTATATATCCATAGAGTTGTATGTATATATAGTTGATTGTCTACTTTGGAAAATTTGACTTTCATAATTATCTTTAAAAAAATAGACACTTCGGCCAGTTATAGTTTTATTTTCTCAACGTCTCAACAAAAATATTTTGTTGGAACATTGAGAAAATAAAACTTGGCCGTAGTGTCTATTTTTTAAAGAAATATGAAATGCCGGCCAGGCAACCTCTATCCTCAATATTCGTAATTCTCATAATTCTGATTCAATATCTTCTGGACACATTGGGTTCTTAACTATATAATGTGTACAGTTATTAAATATAGTTTTACACAATTCTTCGAACCTTTATTAGATTTGTACTCAGTTGTTGTTGTCGTGTCCAAAATGAAGAGCCTGAGATGTCCCAATGCATCTCTATCACAGCAGTCGTAAATTTGTACTGAGTGAATACTATTTATAAATGTCATTTTATTGAACTCTTTTTTTTTCAGGTTGATTGCTCCCCTGACCATCCCCTCCAAGGGAAAGTTCAGCTCCAGAAAAGGAAGTTTGCCTAACTTCGGTAATACAGAACTTACCTTTTATCATTCAAACTTGCTCAATATGTGCTTGAAATTGACAATATTGGGATGATTTTTTCACAAGAGGTGGTTTTGGTCACGTATTCTGTGCTCAGAATAAATATTTTCAAAGAATTCTCTGCTTTAACGATAATAAAAGAATGAACAAAAATTATAACAGAGAGAGAATTACTTAAATTACTAAAATTTTCCTTTCTTGATGGGGTTATTTACAAATTTACTACTACTTAATAGTAACATATTTTAGTAATGGATCATTTTAAGCGATTTATTTTCTCTTCTTCATAATATGAATGAATGGAAAATAAGTCCTGAAGTAATCAGTATGTTTTACACCACTGGAATATCATTACATTATCCTCACATTCCTAACATCATTCACAAGGATGTGAAATTATAAACCCCTTTTGAATTTTGATGGCCACTTAACACTAATAAGATATTGGTTGTGCAAACCAAAATTCAAAACATGGCAGAATACAGGCTGATTTATTGGAATTTTTACCTATATGGCTCCATAAATCGTTCTCAACAAGTCTTATTATTTGAAGAAGATTGGTGGACCTTGGGTGCTACTCTTTACGAAATATCAGTAGGTCAAGTTAGACCTCTGCTTTCTATATTCAGGGAAAAGGTACAAAAATACCTGTTACACTGGGGAGCAGTAATGTGATCACTGAAAATGTTTTTTTTTGCTTATCCCTAGTACACGTGATACAGTCCATGTTAATCATAGTGGGTAAAAGGAGGCGACTGCTTTTACTGTAAGTGCACCACATGTTTACATATGTGAAAATCAGTTTAACTTTGCAACTGAAAATATAGTAGAAATGTGGCCAAGTTCAAAGAGCCTATTTCAGCTTGAACTGCTATCAATGGATAGTGTTGGAATCCTATGTGATGACCAGGAAGGAAGAGCAGGGGGAGTCAGTAGGATAGGATGTTTGGAAACTCTCCTTTTTGAGGGTGTGGTCTCCACTCTGGAGGGGCGTGGGTGGGAGCCCTCCAGGAGGGGGGTGGGGTTGTATACCACTCCTCTCGCTACTCCCTTCCTTGACAGTTAGCGCCTGAAGCCTCTTTTTGAGAACCAAATTGTATTAATTCTGTCTATAATTACGATTCCACGGGCCCTACAGAGAAAGTTAGCCCCATAGCCTCAGAGGACTAGTCTGTGGCCTCCCCCTTGAACCCATAGATCCTTTGGCCTGGCTTGTGACCTTTCCATGGGCCCTATTGATTCGGCGGTCTGGGATGTGTGCTGACTCTAAGCTGGCCATGATTTCCATCAACAGCATGCCAACGGCTTGCTCTACTTTATCTTGTGGCATCCCAACATTTACGATGGGACTCTGAATAAATATACCTAATGAAGTACTGAACAAATTTGAGTGTTAAACCTTTTTTGTTGATTTAATTCTATCCCTATATAAATTAAACTAATTTTAGAGGTTCCAATTGATAGAGATTGGCCAGTAAGTCCTGAACCCTTTTATTTTTGTTAAATATCGGAAGGCAAACTAGAATTGCATAATTTTAGATTTCATTCTAGTTTGCCTTTTAATTTTCAATCAAAAAAAGGTTTTCAGGGCTTATGGTACAACCTGTATATTTCATTTAAATATAAATGAATATCTTCAACCCTTTTATATTATTTCAGCGTTTCTAACCACTTTTATATTTTACCCCGCTTTCTAGATATTTTAATTTTTTTTCATTAATTTTGAATTCTTTTAAAAAAATTATTTGTTGAGTATGGAGCACATGCTCCACGCTCTTTAAAATATCAGTCCACGCAGAAATCAAATACAAGGTAAACACAATAGCAAATATTTAATTAAAAAGGTATATATTAGATCAAAATATATGCCTTTTAAATTGAATATTTGTTTATGAATGGCTCTATTTTCAAAACAATAGCAAATATATTTATATAAAAAGAGCCTACCTCGATATGTTAAAGAAAAAAATGTTTTTTTTTCTTTAACGAATCAAGGTAGGCTTTTTTATATAAATATATAAAATTTTGTTCACCTTTTGACACAAAAAAGCAAATAGAGTTTTCCTAAAAGGGCAGGTGGCTGAAACGTTGAAAATAAAATATAAAAAGATTAAAGATATTCATTTATGATTTTAATTATGACTCAACTACACAAATAGGTTCTCCATAATAAACATATTGGTGACAATTCCATAACCTTTGTGTGTGTGAATCATGTTACCCGTGTAATTCTTAAGTTTTCTGTCCTATTTTATACCTTACATTTTGGTGGTAGATGCTGGGTAGATTAGGGAAAACAAACTGAAGATCGCCGAGAAAACCTTGAGGCCATGTTGCTATGATCTACATTTTCTGAGACTGGCTCCAGAATTTCACCATCTAGTCAAAGCCAAGAGTTCCCTCCAAGATGACCATGTCTCAATAGACGATACAACAAAGCCGCTCTTCACGCCGTAAGAAAAGGACGCAAAGTTACTAATGACAGACGTTCAAGACATATGCCTTACTTCGAGGAGAGGAGCCTTTTAAGCCTTTTGTAAACATATTGGTGACAATTCCTTAACCTTTGTGTGTGAGAATCTGGTGACCCGTGTAATTCTGAAGTTGTCTGTCCCAATTTCTACGTTACATTTTGGTGGTAGATGCTGGGTAGATTAGGGAAAACAGACTGAAGATCGCCGAGAAAACATTGTGGCCATGGCTGCTATGATCGACATTTTCAGACACTGGCTCAAGGATTTCACCGCCGTTTCAAAGCCAAGAGTTTCCTCCAAGATGACCATGTCCTTATAGCCTTTCGCAGATGTACAGCATCGTTGATCTGAACAACCCGATTCTGCTCCTTGTTAGTTATATTTCTACAAGTCTGCAAGATGACGAAAGTCTCCTCCAGCCACCAGACCTGCTGGCTTCCTTGCGCGGTCTCAAGTCTAAAGAGTCTTCCCTCGAATTGTTCGTGTTTTTGGATGCTCAACGCATGCTGCGATCGTGAAGCCTCTGCTAGCGTCTACTACAGGTCACCAACTACTGGGTGGTGCACGAGGTAAAAAAACGTCGTCCTGCGAATTTCAACAATGACCCTCACACACATCCACAGCCAGTTCGCGGGAAGGAATCTGGATTTAGGTTTTCCTACAAATATATTCTTCAAAGCTGGGGACGTGATTGGACATTCCCTTTAATCGTGTCGCCCCGCTTAATCTCCTCAGCCGACCTACGCCTCAATAAACTTTCGGGACACTACATGCCACGACATCCTGAACAATCTGCCTCGAGGTGTGCCAACTATGCGATAGATCGCTGATAAACAGCTTATGGAGTTGCCGCGACCTCTAACCATTCCAAGATGCTTTCGTCCCACAAGGTGTTTCTGGGGATCAACTGGCCGTTCTCGTCGGTTTCGACTTCAAAAGAAGATCACTTAATTTGCCTCTTATAATGAATAGATTATGACCAATCTATCTCCCTGTATCTATCTTATCTATTATTTAACTTTTTCTATCGATGTTATTCTGTGAAATAAAATTATAATAAAACAATTTTTTTATTTTTTCTTATTTTGGTAACAACATATCAAACAATTAATTATCATATTTTAAAACTATTGGATATATTTATTAATGTCTTCTTTGAACCCTTCTAAATATTAGTTTAACTATATAGAGATATAATTAATTCAATAACACCTATTAAAATGTGAATTTATTATCATTATTATTTCAATTTCATTTGATCCCCAATTTCATCTTGATATTGGGGTTTGTTATTCTTTTTTGGTCTATATCTCCAATATAACCATGATATTGGAGTTTGTTTTTCCTCTTTGGTCCAGATCTCCAATATACTCTGTATATTGGGGTTTTTTATTCCTTTTTTTGTTCAGGTCTCCAATATACTCTTTATATTAGGGTTTGTTATTCCTTTTTGGTCCAGGTCTCCAATATACTTTTGATATTTGGGTTTGTTATTCCTTTTTGGTCCAGGTCTCCAATATACTTTTGATATTTGGGTTTGTTTTTCCTTTTTGGTCCAGGACTCCATATACTCTTGATATTGGGGTTTGTTATTCCTTTTTGGTCCAGATCTCTAATATACTCTTGATATTGGAGTTTGTTATTCCTTTTTGGTCCAGATCTCCAATATACTCTTGATATTGGAGTTTGTTATTCCTTTTTAGTCCAGATCTCCAATATACTCTTGATATTGGAATTTGTTATTCCTTTTTGGTCCAGATCTCCAATATACTCTTGATATTGGAGTTTGTTATTCCTTTTTGGTCCAGATCTCCAATATACTCTTGATATTGGAGTTTGTTATTCCTTTTTGGTCCAGATCTCCAATATACTCCTGATATTGGGGTTTGTTATTCCTTTTTGATCCAGGTCTCCAGTATACTTTTGGTATTGGAGTTTGTTATCCCTTTTTGGGCCAGGTCTCCAATATACTTTTGATATTGGGGTTTGTTATTCCTTTTTGGTCCAGATCTCCAATACACTCTCGATATTGGAGTTTGTTATTCCTTTTTGTTATACACCTCCAACATATTCTTGATATTGGGGTTTGTTATTACCTTTTGTTCTAGATCTCCAATATACTCTTGATATTGGAGTTTTCTATTCCTTTTTGTTCTAGATCTCCAATAAACTTCTGATATTGGAGTTTGTTATTCCTTTTTGATAAGCTGAAATGTTTATTTTTTCGGAATATATTTCTGAATTTCTTGTTTTTCAAACTCCAAATATCTTCAACTTACTCTCTGGCTTCCTTTCTTGCTCTATATTTTATCCATTTGTGTCTCTAGTAATGATGATAAATTTACATTTTTTACAGACAGAGAGTAATATTAAATTATATTTTTTATAATTATATTTGTTCAGTACTTAATCTCTCTTTAATGATTCAGGGTCTCAACAACCAATGTAGGGTATACCTATAGATAAGGTAGAGCTGGCACTTGGCATGTTGTTGTTTCAATGGCTGGCTGAAGGGTTGGCCACTGACTGGGCTACTGGATCGCGGGGCTCGGGTTAGGTCATAGGTTAGGTCATTGGGTCTATGTGGTTCAGGGGATGGCCACAGACTGGTCCACTGGATGGGGCTATGGGGCTGACTTGGATTGATAATCCCATCCTTCAGAATAAAATATATTTCTGAAACGTAGAAATAGAATTGAACCACCATTTGTTGACTACATGCCTATACTAGAAATAAATTTCTTGTTTAAAGCTTTATAATTATTACAATGTTTCGCTAAAAGTATATTATGTATTTGCTATAAACCTTCACTAACAAATTTTAAAATATGATTTCTCATGATAATGATGGTCAATGATGGAAAGAATAACCGACATATTAGTTCATTACTGTCAGATAAATTTTAAGTAGAATTATTTATCATTGTCACAGATGTACAACTGTTAACCTACTAAAATGACATTCATAAGTTTTAATCCAAAGAGATAAAATTGAATGTTATTTTTATTTGAAAATAAAATTATTATTTATATAATCTAATAAGAGGTTATTTATTAATTGTAGTTTACATTTTAAGTATACCAAGAGATTATCTGATATAAAATGTTCAAGTTGGGGATTCAATATTTAAATTGAACAAAGACCATCTGTAATGAGGTGGTTTCAATTTGTTCTCTATAATTGAACTATACCAAAATCATCTTCTTACAGAGTTGTCTATCAAGTTGAAATTATAATTTCAATAATTGCCAAATCATCTGCTTTGAGATGGTTGTTTTATGTTAATTTATAGTGAATATATTATACCATGATCATCTGATTTGAGGTGGTCTCCATGTTAAATTTTATATTTGAATTTTATAAAAATCATCTGTTTTGAGATGGTGCTAATTGATAATTTACAATTGATTTATACCAAGATCATCTGCTATGAGGTGGTCACCTTAGTCATATTTTATATTTGAATTAATCCAGAACCATCTGAAGAACTGTCCCTATGTTCAATACAACATGTGATCGACAATAGGTGATTTATTCACTAAAATTGATTTTTAGTATTAACAGAGATTTACTATTAATCACTTTTTATAAATATAATTTAATCAATTATTTTTGTTATATCAAGAGAATATAGTTTTATTCCATATTTTTAAAATAATTTTATATTACAAAAACACCTCAGTCTTGAAATATCTTTTATTAACTTCCAAACTAAATGATTTATTTAAATTAATGAATTTGAAGAATGTATGAACTTTGACTGAATGGATGCCTATTTATCAATTAAACGAGTTCTAACTTTTAAATTATTAAATAGCAATTCATTAATTTCCTTTACCTCTAAATGGAATGAATATAATTCCCTAAATGAAATATTCTAAATGCCTATCAATCATTTTTAAAATAATTTTGTGAAATATTTCATTTAAAAAAATAATATTCTGATATAATTTTCAGTTTCAAGAAATATTCATTAATATATTTTGACAAACATACCATGTCAATCTAATTTATTTCTATTATATTTCAACCACTTGTTACTTCCTCTCACCACTACTTTCAACTAATACTTTTTGTGTGTTTTATAGAAATTTTAGCCAGACTTCTCCAAATTATATGTTTCCGACTTCAATTCTTCAAAATAAAAAAAAATCGATTTCGCATTCAATAAATAATTTTGAAACTCAACTACTAAGTGTAACTGTTTATTTTAAATCCCAATCATCAACTGGAGAAATAATAGAAAACATAAATGACACCCCATCTCACTATAATACTAACAATACGCTTTGTATATATTTGAACAATTTAAAGATTTGATAATAGGAAAAGTAGACCTTTACACACATATTTTAGATTAATTTATTATTTTTTTCAAATCGGTTTAGAATACCCTAAGAAACATTTTACCAGATGACCACCTCTTTGTTAAATTCATAGGATTTCATAGTTGCCCTATGATTATATCAAAAAATATTTAAGTTCGCTCTGAACTGACGATGGACTTAACATCAAATCATGGGCTCCAGATGGGACGTTTTGAATTTACAAAGCTGTTGTCGTGTCGGTTTGTAACAAGCTAAATCTGCAAATTTGGAGAGACATTCAATAGATATTTTACAATTTTTGTGTCAAAATATCAAAAGATGAGATAGCTAGTTCATTTTTATAGAATAATCCTCTTGACAAATTAGTTATGAATATTTGAAATTATTAATGTTTCCGATTTAATATTGAGGATGATGTAAACTATTCTAAAGATAAATGGCCAAGGTAATTATTTATCAAGGGTTTTTAATGTCAAACATGTTATTATTATCTCTGCGATGGAATTAGGATCTTTTGTATTTGACCATGGGCCAGCACTGTCTGGACAGTGGATGTAACCAAAGAAGGGAATCTCACTTTGACTAAGTATTTTACAAATTGATATTTTACATTGTATTCCCTACAGAAAATTGGCACTATACATTCATCTGTCCAAACAATTTTGGTAAGATTCAAAGAATTTCATAACTCCCTTTTTATATTATGAAATTGAAGCTTTCTCTGTACTTATTAGGGCCCTAGCCGAAGCCATGGTATACAGGTTGGCATTTTGTCTGAATTTGCCAAAACTGATGTTGTGGCTCATTATTTATCACCACCATTAGGTTTTAAGTTGAGTGATAAACTAAATACATTGTTTTAATGAATATTTGAAGAATGAGCTTCATATTGTAACGTAGAATATTAGGAAAGACAAACTTCAGTATCACACAGAAATATATTTATTGTAAAACCAAATTAAAACTAATAAAATGGAAGAGAGGCAATGTGACAATTTACAGAGTATCAAAATACAAATATCAAAATAAAAAAATATTTTCATTAGATGATAAATAATCTGCTAAATATCTCCTTCCCTATGGGAGCTGTGACCCAAAGCTTGAAAATCTCGTTGCTACGGACATGGATCTGATGTGTGTCTGTCAAGTATTCCCTCGTAGTCTTGGACCTCTGTCCCTAGTAGCTTTGCGTCCTTTTTCTTTCGGCGTGAAAATCGACTTTGTTGTCATATCGTCTATAGGGACATTGTCATCTTGGAGCGAATTCTTGGCTTTGACACGGCGGTGGAATCCTGGCGCCATTCTTGGAAAATGTTAATCACAGCAGTCATAGCCTCGTGGTCTTCTCGGCGATCTTCAGTTTGATTTCCCTAATCTACCCAGCATCTCCACCAGATGTAACTTCAGAATGACACAGCAATTTATTTAATGTTAAACCAAATTAAAACTAATAAAATAGCAGAGAGGCAATGATAAAATTTTACAGTGTATCAAAATACAAAAATTGAAATTGAAAAAATTATTTTCATAGAATAATAAATAATCTGCAACAATATTATGATAACATATTAATATTAGAACATACACGTGCATGTATAACGGGTTTCAGACAATAACTCTGAAAGATATTTTATACACAGCGACCTTTATTGAAGACACGTGAGATAACCATTCTCTCATAGCTCTTGCCCAATCCTCAAAAGATTTCTCACATTTGTGATTCCATATATATATAGGGAAATTTGCAGCGAGGAAATATATCTATAAAAATAAAGGTCACCTCTCCCGTCAAATGGACGTCAAAACGACACCATCTATTGACCGTCGCCGCAAACTAGCGGCCTCAGGTCGGTGACAAAGCCACAACACCAGCTTTAACAAACTGAGAAGCGTCCACCTAGAGACCAGAGGTTTCGGGCTTATGGTCCTCGTCAGCCTAGATGACGTCTAGCCTGACGTATATTTTTTCGGGAGAGGTTAACTTTATAAAAATATATATGAAAAATAAAAGATAAGTATATATATATATATATATATATATAATAGTGTTATATATATAATTGTAAACAATATTGTGTGTTAAAATTTTAAAATAGCCGATTTATAGAGTGGAGTTACAACACAAACCTATCCAATTGTACAGCGACCTCAAGTAACGACGCTAGTAAAAATTATGGAATTGAAATAATTACGAGAAAATTTTCCGGGAGAAAATTGATAGGAAAAAGAAATGCCATTTAGCCCACCAAAGTAGATGAAAAAAGAAGCATAACTATTACATCTATATCGACTGGAGAGGCCACTTCCCATTTTTCCTTAATTATGTTCTTTAATATCATCCTCAACTCAGCTTCCCTCTATCGCTGAGAATTATAAATATTTTAAACGCTCTTTTTTATTTTTGAATAGAGAAAATTGAAATATATTTCTTATTTTAAGCCTTCATATATACTGAAATGAATAAAGATTAAAAAAGGAATGGAATGGCTCATCAGTAGGGAACACTCCCAGCAATTTCGCCATTTCAATCTCCAGACCGCTCTGCTATTGTAATAGACTGTATTGTTATATACCCAGCATTTGCTATTTAATACAGTAAATTGGTGTTTTGAAGGAACTATAGAAACTTTATTCTAGACAAGTTCAAGCCATCAGCAACTTTTAGTTGCACAATCAGGAGATGTCTTTTTCTTAATAATTCCACTTGATATCAACACAATTTCACTTTTTCACTATTTTCATAATTTCAATATTTTTTACAAGTACGTTTCTAAAATAGTGGACAGTTTTAATTCTATAAATAAATGTTCTCACAACTTTCTACCATTGAAATGAACTGAGTGCAGAATATGGTAATGATGAGTCATAAACAATTAGAGCTCCTAAAGAAACAAATCAATGGAAATTTTCAAACAATGCAGAATAGATATCGAGTAATTCAGAAGCTAGATGGCCAAAATTACAAAGCCAGGTTAGTTGGTTGTCGATAAGAAGTAAATCAGCTTTCCAATATATTCGGATATCAAGATATTGAAATCATTCAAATTTTGTAACAATTTGAGACCTCTGAAATATTAATTTCAATAGCAAAATTCAATCTTTAAAATTGAATATGAAAAATGAAAATTCAATGTTTAAAAAATCAAATTAGCTTTCGAATAATATTCTTCAACAACTTTCCATAATTTTAAAATATCTTAATAAGAAAAGATTAATTGAAAATCGAAGATGTATTTGGAAAGACCTTATATATAGAAATGACAAGTATGTTGTAACAAAAATTCATACGACGTCAGCCTATAGACATCAAATTATAACTTTATTATAGAAGTCCCGCAACTTTGGAATATTGAATTGTATAATTATGTAAATACAAGATATATATAATTGGTGTTTAGAAATAGAACTTTCTGGAAGATATTTAACATTTGGAATATCAAGATAGACAAAAAATCACGCGATATTTTATCCAACATGAGAACATACATTTAATTATAAAATAAGTGTAAAAGTAAAAAGCTCACACAATACAAACAAATAAATATTTATAAAGCCTATACATCAACATATTCCACTAAAATAAATCCTATAAATATATCCCACGATTTATCCTAAGTTTGTATTCTAAACCTTTTTGAATTTTATTCATGTACATATGCGCCAATTCTGAATTATTGTAATCTCTTTTCGAAAATATTGTATTTATCTATTTTTTTAAAGTATTGTATATACCTATTTTCTATGAAATGAATTATAATTATCTATTTCTAAAGGTGAAGAGTATTTATCTATATTTGAAAGAATTGTATTTGTTTATGTCTGAAACTATTGCTTTCCCCTCTATATCTGAAAGTATTGTTTTTGTCTATATATGAAAGTTTATTGTATTTGTATTTATATGAAAGAATTGTATTTGCTTGTATATTAAAGTTCTGTATATAGTTTTATAACTGAAAGAGTATTGTATTTGTGTGTCTATATCTTAAATGTATTTTATAGTGCATATCTGATAGATTATGATTGTTTATATATATCTCTCATCTTTCATTAGAAAAACTGTGTTTTATTTATATATGAAAGTTTTATATTTGTCTCTGTTGTGTTTTAACTTTAAAAGCACACAAAAAAATATAATAAACTTGAATTTGTTTATTCAAGTATCAAAAACAAAGCTTTACACATAGAACAAATAATAATTAAGAAGAAGTAAGAAACATTTTAGGAAAAAGGGCAAAAACAAAACAAAAGTACTGGTCAAAAAGAAACATTTAAAATCACAGATTAATACCTTCAACACTTCCCCTTAATCAGATTTCAAATGTCCCTCATACCCAGTAGATATCTCAGCATTTGGAAACGCGGCTTAGGGAGCCCTTTGGTCATAATGTCAGCAACTTGATCTTTTCCAGAAATATGTTCTACATTGAAAATACCTTCTTGATACTTTTCTCTCACAAAATAGTGCCTTACTTCTATATGTTTGGTTCTCTTATGAAATTCAGGATTTTTGATCAATTTAATTGTACTTGCATTATCAACTTTTATAATTGGTTGTTCTTTTAGTGGAGAAATTTCACTGAAAAGTCTATTTAACCAAATGACTTCCTTTGCTGTATTGCTTGCTGCCACGAGTTCGACCTCAGTTGTTGACAAAGATATTGATCTTTGTTTTTGGCTAAGCCAAGAAATAGCACCACCAGCCAGTTTACACACAACTCCACTGGTAGATCTTCTAGTTTCTGGGTCTCCAGCAAAATCTGCATCACTGAAAGATTCCAAAACTCCTATTTTATGACCCTTTTGGTACATAATTCCATATTCAGTTGTTACTACAAGATATTTGAAGATTCGTTTAACTGCTTCCCAGTCATATTTTGTTGGTGCTGCAAGTCTTTGAGAAACTTTATTCAGTGCAAAAGTGATATCGGGTCTTGTTAAGCAGCTCAGATGCATCAGACTACCAATCGCTTCACGAAAGGGAACATTTTCTAAAATCTCTGCTTCCCCAGGAACAGTAGAATTATCAGTTGGTGTTCCCACTTTATTCGCTTGAGACATATTGAATTTCTCAAGAATTCTTTTTATATATGCCTTTTGATTTATAAAGATTGACCCATCCGGTTGCCGCTCTATCTCAATACCCAAAAAGTAATTTAATGGTTCACTTGTGATCTTAAATGAAAACATTAGTTCATCAAGAAATTCTTTGATTTCCTGTTCATTTGTACCAGCAATGATTCCATCATCAACATATATGGCAATAATGAGTAGATGATCATTTGTTTTTCTGAAGAATAAACAGGAGTCAGCTGTACTTTCCTTCAGACATCTTTCTTTCATGAAGTTGACTATTTTCTGATTCCAGCATCTTGGTGACTGTTTAAGTCCATTGAGACTTTTCTTCAATTTCCATACAAGATCTGTTCCATTGTTGAATCCTTCAGGTTGTTTGATATAAATTTGATCTTGTAAGTCTCCATAGAGAAAGGCTGTCTTTATGTCAAACTGTACCAATTTTAAGTCTTCATTAGCAGCAATTGCTAAAAGAGTTCTTATGGTGTCATGTCTTGCCACAGGACTAAAGGTTTCTTCATAATCTATACCCTTCTTTTGTGCAAACCCTTTTGCCACCAGTCTTGCCTTATATCTTGTAATCTCTCCTTTAGAATTCAATTTGGTCTTTAATACCCATTTACAATCAATTGGTTTTTGGCCAGGTGGTAATGTTGTGCATTCGTATACATCATTTTCCGTTAAAGAATTCATTTCTTCATTCATTGCTTCTTTCCAAAATTGTGCATTTGGAGAATCCATTGCTTCT
Source organism: Cordylochernes scorpioides (assembly GCA_030710605.1). Classification (NCBI taxonomy): domain Eukaryota; kingdom Metazoa; phylum Arthropoda; class Arachnida; order Pseudoscorpiones; family Chernetidae; genus Cordylochernes; species Cordylochernes scorpioides. The sequence continues at coordinate 9,909,828 of CP092885.1, read as the reverse complement.
TTGTATGTCTTGGGTTCAAGACCTTCTGCAATATTTATTTCAGCATCAATATACCTTTGAGGTTTTGATATATTTGATCGATCTCTTAGATTGTATACGTCTGATGTTTGAACATTGCTTTCAATTTTCTCAATATCTTGAGTATCATTTTGTTCATCAATCTGGTTACTTGAAAGTTCCTTATTTCTCTTTTCAATATCAAGGCTAAATGTTGGCATAGTTTCCTTGAATATTACATCCCTACTTGTGACAACTTTGTTTGAGTTCGGCATCCAGATTCGATACCCATCCTTGTTACTGCAATAACCAACTAAAATACCTTTTTCGCTTTTGGCATCTAACTTTCTTCTCTTTTCATCAGGCACATGAACAAAACATTCAGTTCCAAATATTCGAAGATGATCAACTGCTGGTTTTTTATCAAACCATAGTTCATAAGGTGTATTTCCCTCAATATGTGTTGGTCCTGTTCTATTCAAAACATATGTAGCAGTATTAACTGCCTCTGCCCAAAGCTTTAGGCTCATATTTTTGGCATATATCATTGAACGAGCTGCTTCTATTAAAGTCCTGTTTTCCCTTTCCGCTGAACCATTCTGTTGTGGAGTATATGGCATTGTGATCCTATGATTAATACCATACTTGTTTGTAATTTTTGAGGTTTCTTTATTTACAAACTCCTTTCCTCCATCTGTGAGAATTTCTTTCACTATATGTCCAGTAGTCTTTGTTTCCAAGAGAAATTGTTCTAGCTTTTCAATGACTTGTGACTTTTCTTTTAGGAAATACACTGATCGGTATTTTGTAAAATCATCTTTGAAACACACAAAGTATCTCATCCCTCCTTTCGAAACCTCCTGCATAGGGCCACATACATCTACATGAATTAAGTTTCCAGGTTGAGTAGAAGCATATTGTTCTCTTGATCCAAAACTCAGTCTATGTTGTTTGCCATAAATGCATGCCTCGCAAGGTTCATTGTCCATGACTGCATCTATTCCTTGTTCTTTAAGCCATTTTTGAACATGCCTTTTATTTTGATGTCCAAATCTTTCATGCCATAGTTGTAGCATATTGACATTTTGGGTTTTGGCTAAATTGACTTCTGCAGCATTTTCAGGTTTGATACTTGTTATTAACATACCATACAAGCCTCCTGGTAGTCTTTTCCCTTATACAATAACTTCTCCAGTTGTTGTCTTAAAAAGTTTACAACCTTTTTTATCCATTTTCATTTCAAACCCTTTATCCAATGTGGACTGTAATGACATCACATTACGACTGAAATTGGGAACATACCATACATCAGTTAGGTAGTGAGTTTACCATTTACCTTTTACACAAGTTTCAATTGTTATAGTTCCACTTCCATAAGCTATCAATTTTTCATTACTTCCAACTTTAACAGTCTGTTGGGTAGGAAAATCCTTATAAGAAGTATAAAAACTTGCATTTCTTGTAATGTGGTTAGTAGCTCCTGAGTCACCAATCCAAATGTCTTCATCTTGTTCATTGAATCTTTCACTGATTAAACTTTCACTTAATTTTGAATTAAGTTTTAATTTAGTTTCATCCTTTTCTTTTTCCTTTAGTTTCTTCTGTTTTGCATACCTACAATCTTTGGCCAAATGTCCTTTTCTATGACAAAAGTAACATTCTCTTGTTTCTCTTGTTTTCTGAAAATTTTCATTACTTTTGGTAGCTTTTCCTTTCATATTTGGCTTATTTTCATATGCATTTGCCATTAGTGCTGTCGAACTTGATGCGCTGCATTCATCTCGCTGTTGAATTCTTATTTCGAGTAACCGAAACCTTTGTGTGAGATTGTCTACAGAACGTTCTTCTTTAGACACTGATTCCCAAACACTTTTAAAATCAAAATATTCATCAGGCAAGGTGTTTATGATTCTGCACATCAGCATGGATTCTGGCAATTTCAAATTTTCTTGTTTAGTAAGTTCATTTTGCATATCATTCCATAAACTTTCTAGTTTTGAAATGTGCTTTGAAATATCATCTGTAGGATCCTTCTTAAAATTAAAGAATTGATTATAGAGCATGTCTAATCTTTGACCAGAGCTTTGCTCATAGACACTTAACAATTTGTCCCACATATCTTTAGCACTTGAGCAGGGAATGATTAGTTGACTTACATCAGGCATCACACTTGTTGTAAATAACAATTGGGATATTGCATCTTCACTTTCCCATTTTACATATGCCTCTTTTTCTTCATTTGTTTCTTGTTTTATTGGCTTTCTATATGTTCCATCAACAACGCCTATTACTTTGTTTATTGTTAAAAGCAATTTTATATTTTTCTTATATTCTGGCCAGTTTATTAATCCTTCCAATTTGGGAATATTCATACCCATTTTAATTTTATCCATTCCAGCCATTACTAATATAAATTTTAACGTAATAAACAAAATAGAATTCTTTTTAGGCTTACCGTTGCTTTGTTATACAGTCGAACTTGGATAATTCGAACCCCAAGGGACCATAAAAAAATTCGAATTATCCAAAAATTCGAATTAAAGATGTTAAATTATTTATATAGGAAATTCTAGGGACCAAGATAAATATTCGAATTAAAGAGGTTTTCGAATTAAAGAAGTTCGAATTATCCAAGTTCTACTGTATTTCGCAGTGAATGCGTGGTTGGGTCCATAACCTGTTGTGTTTTAACTTTAAAAGCACACAAAAAATATAATAAACTTGAATTTGTTTATTCAAGTATCAAAAACAAAGCTTTACATATAGAACAAATAATAATTAAGAAGAAGAAAGAAACATTTTAGGAAAAAGGGCAAAAACAAAACAAAAGTACTGTTCAAAAAGAAACATTTAAAATCACAGATTAATATCTTCAACAGTCTCTATATATTACAGAATTGTATTTGTCTATATATTAAAGTATATTATTTGTTTTTATATATCTGTAAGTATTATAATTGTATACATCTGAAGGTACGGGATTTATTTCTATTAGAGAGTATTGTTTATGTTTTTATATATCTGAAGCATGGTATTTATTTATATCAGAAAGTAATATATTTGTCTATATCAGAAAGTAATATATTTGTATTTATCAGAAAGTATTGTATTTTGCTTATTTGATTAAGTTTTATATATTTTTGTATTGTTTACGTTATATTTATTAAATCTATTTTGTGAAAGAATTGTATATTTCTATTTATTAAAGTAATAAATTTTCTATTTCTTATTCTATTTGGCCATCTTTTCTGAAAATGTTGCATATATCTATTAATGTGTGTTTGAAAATGTATTTGTCTGTATCTAAAATTATTATTTTGTCTATTTATGTAAGTAATGCGTATGTATATTTCTGAATTGTATATATCTAATTTGAAAATTATTCTGTCTATTCCTGAAGGTATGTATTCATAGAGTGATTTCTCAGAAAGCATTGTATTTATATATATTTCTGAAAGTATTGTGGAAATATTTTCAGAAGGAAAATATTGTATTAGCTATCATACTGTAAATATATTTTGTTTATCTATTTGTAAAAATATTGTATATATTTTTTCTGAGAGAGAGGAAGTATTGTATTTCTTATTTTACTGAAAAGGTAATTTGTTTATCTTTTTCTAAAAGGTATGCCTTTTTTCATTTATTCATGAAGGTATATTGTATTTATAAATTTATGAAAAAATACAATAATTTATATCCATAAATTAATAAAGAACAGTAACGCGCCATCTATATATACCTAATGAAAACATTAATACACGAATGTTTCTTTTCACAGAAAAATAAAATTCTACTATCCTTGATGTTAAAATTCAATAAATTGTAATGAACTTATCCGCGGTGAAAGTACTCCAAACGAATATTGAGTTATCAAATATTGTTCCTTATGATTGTATTACCCTCATTCTAATTAGTAATCGTGATTATAATAATACCCTTAGTACAGTAGCAAAACTACCACCCAGTATAGTATAGGGTTTCTAATTTACTCTTTATAAATAATCAATAAATTTTGATATAAGTCTTTAACATAGTTGTTCTATGTGGCTTAGTATGCTGTGGAATTCTGGATCTGTGTCACTCCCATTTTCCTACTGCGATGTGTGAAACTACAGTAGAAGAGAATATGTCATAATCTAAATCTACTCCGAGACCAAGGAGGCTGAGAAGGAATTCCTTACAATACTCAGCATGTCCAGTTCAATGTGAGTAATGTTCCTCCATATCTTGCTGGGACAATTGGGATGGACAACGTAGGTGACAAGGTTATCTTGAACTGTGAGTTCTAAAATATTATTTACCCTTTGTGAACGGAACTGGCAGCAGCCAGGAAATACTTTGATGTTTTTTATTGAATGTTTGGTTTGTTTGACTAATCATTTAAATAAATATATATTTCAAATAGTGCCAAAATATTTTAAAGTAAAGTTTATATGAAATATTTACTGTAATACTTTGATATATAGAGGGAAAAAGTCAAATATCACATTGAAATAGTCTAAAAACTGATTACAAGGATATTGTGGTTTTGTCATCAACCTGAGTCCTCTACTTAAATAAAACAATAAATAGATAGTTTTAGATTTTAATTTCTTTTCTACAAAATAATATATCTTTCTTTTAAAATCAATATCCTCACAACAATATTTCCATGTGATTAGCCTAGACCCTTTGCCAAATAAACCTCTTTGTAACTTTCTGAAGATTTATTGAATCCCTTGTGAACATCGTGGAATCACAAGACTGACGAGTCATTATTCTGAAACCATTATTTCGGTCACCTCGTTTTCATTCCCCGCTTTTTGAACAGTTCCGTTAAATATCTAATGTTTTAAGACCCGTGGTATAACCCGTTATTATAGGCCTGTGAAATGCTACGTTTCAGCATGATAATGCACGAGAGCATGATGGTGGTATTGTTCATAACTTCATACTTACAGAAATATTTGGCTGCTTGACCCTACCTGTATCCACTGTTCAGAAGAGCCACAGACAGTCGAGCATCTTCTCTTCAGCTGTCCAGCATTTCCCAAGACATAGGATGCAAACAGCTATCCTGCTCAGACAGACCCAACTCAATCCTAGATCTATGTCTAGGCTTCCAGACTCAACTTCAGCATGGAAATTTCTGGTCAACTGGTTCAACTCAGCAATCAAAACTAGACGCGAGTAAAAAACACTCAACACTAGTCCATACTAGTGAGCTGCACTTCCCGGGTAGTTGGCGTTCTGCAATTCAGCAACCTGGGTTATGAATATTCCTATCTCTTGTGGCTGCTACCCTGACAAGCACGTTCTCCTGGCGTTCATCAATAGAAAGAGTCTGAGCATTGGTCTCCAAACGACTGGCTAATCACCACACGATGAACTGTGTTATCAAGTATGGGCTGTACGGGATGTTTCTCCCTGTACATGCCATCTATTCTCTGTTTGACTCAATTCCCTTGCGTAAAAATACTGTTGTTGCTGCCAAAATAATTCTTCTGGTAACATATTTCTCAGTATCCATATCTATGTTGTAATTTAATTACTTTTCAATACAATACTATTATAATTGTGTACATATAGCATATCCAAGATGCCTTAAAGATTTTATTGAATCCAAAGATATAAAATATAAATTAAATAAATTAATTTTAGAAGAAAAACAAAATAAAATTTAGATATCTCAAGCATAATAACATATTTTGTTTAATTTTAAATGACTATTCTGAAAAACAAGAAAAATGAAACTTTTCAAAGCTTTTTTCCTAACAACATACCAATTTTTTCTGGCTATACTTTCATCTTTCTCAATTAATTTGTAATCATGGAACTTTCAGAATATTTTGAAAAATAATTAAAACATTGGTAGACTCGAGGTTTTTTTTTTTTTTTGAAGACACGAGGAACAAACTTAATGCATCTTTTACTTGATCATCCTGTCTTTCAGGACTTTAGAATCAACAATAATTTAATAGTAAAAGATCTGAGTATTTTCATTTTTAGTGAAGAAAGTATATTAAATTTAATACCTTTTGTAGATATAATCTGAATTCTATAGCAACAAATATCTTTAAGGAAACTGTGATAATATATATTATATTGATTGTAGATATTCCAAGAAATTTCTTTCTTTTCTCGTTAAGAGCTTGATTTGTTCTTAGAATGTTTAAACTCTCATCTTTTTCCTCTTTTGAGGAGAAAAATGAGAGTTTAAACATTCTAAGAACAAATAAATGAACACTTTTGGTGGAACTATTTTATGGTAATGTTTTTTTAAAAATTATTTTCTCTCTTTCTCCATTTCAATATCATATGACTATTCCATATGGCCAAATATTTTGAAAATATGTATAGAAAAATATAGAGGTAGACTTGTATGATAGCGCAAGTGTCCATAGGGGGACATAGCGCTTTAAATTGAAATAAATCCAAAAATATTGAATTTTTCAATAAATATAATTATTATTTATTTGAGAACCATCCTGGTGTGTCATTTCTAATTTCAAGTTGTATATGTTAAATTAGCGTCATCTTTCATTAAAACCACCAGATGGTTGTCCTACCCATTTGGCTAGAATTATATATATGGGTTTTATCCTCCGCGTATAATTATAATTTCATATTTTTGATACTATATGATATACACGCAATAGATTTTTAATTATGGTATATGTGCACAGTTATTATAAATAGATTAAAACAATCCTACAACCCTTTATTAGATGTTATTGAGTAAATATTATTTATTAATGTCCCCTCTAATAACTCGTTTTTTTTAGGGTGACTGCTCCTGACCTTCCTCTCCAAAGGAAAAGTTCATCTCCAGAAGAGGAATCTTTCCTAACTGCGGTAATACAGAACTTATCTTTTATCTTATCAACTTCCTCAATATTGTGTTTAAAATTGACGATTTTGAAAGGAATATCACACTTACTAGAGTAGTGTTTAATCACATATTCCATGCTAATAAAAAATATTTGGAAGATATTTAAACCAAGAGAGAAGTACTTCAAATTACCAAAGATTTTACTTTTTGTTTGCACTTTTTATAAAATTTTCTTTTAGTAATGGATTATCTGGAGGATTTGACTTCTTTATATGAATAAATGGAAAAAAAATTATAAAGACAAGGTTTATACCATTGAACTACCTTTGGGATTACATTATCTTTAAATTCACAGCATCATTCACAAGATTTGAAATTGTAAAATAGCCTTTTGAATTTGATGGTCACATAACACTTTTATAATATAGATTTTGTAAGTTAAACATCAAACCAAGGCAAAATCCAATCTGTTGTGGTGGTCCTTTCCTTATATAGCCCAAAATTATTTCTGAAGAAGCCTTTTTATTTTGGCGCCATTTGGTTGACCTTGTGCGCTATCCTTCAAGTTACACCTCTGCTTTTCATATTGAGGGAAAATGTTCAAAAATACCAGTTATACTGTGCAGCAGTATTGTCATGACTGTGGAAATATGGTGCAAATATGACCAAATTCAAAGAGCCCATTTTAGCTTGAACTGCTATCAATGGATAATGTTGGAATCCTATGTGATGACCAGGAAGGGAGAGCAGGGGCAGTCAGTAGAATAGGATTCTTAGAAACCCTCCCTTTTGAGGGTGTGGTCTCCACTCTGTTAGCCCTCCAGGAGGGGGGTGGGGTTGTATACCACCTCTCTCGCTTCTCCCATCCTGGACGTTAGCGCCTTGAAGCCTCTTTGTGAAATTTCTATACTAATAATTCGTCTATAATTACGATACCACGGTCCCTAAAGAGAAAGTTAGCCCCATAGCCTCAGAGGACTAGTCTGTGGCCTCCCCCTTGAACCCATAGATCCTTTGGCCTGGCTTGTGATTTTTCCCTGGGCCCTATTGATTCGGTGGACTGGGACGTGTGCTGACTCTAAGTTGGCCATGAATTCCATCAACAACATGCCAACTGCTTGTTCAACTTTATCTTGTGGTATCCTAACATTTACGATGGGACTCTGAATAAATATACCTAATGAAGTACTGAACAAATTTGAGTGTTGAACCTTTTTTGTTGATTTAATTCTATCCCTATATAAATTAAACTAATTTTAGAGGTTCCAATTAATACAGGGTGGAAAGTAAGTCCTGAACCCTTTTATTTTTTGTTAATAATCGAAAGGCAAACTTGATAAAGATAGTTTTAGTTTTAATTCTAGTTTGCCTTTTAATTATCAATTTAAAAAAGGTTTTCAGGGCTTATGGTCCAACCTGTATATTTCATTTAAATATAAATGAATATCTTCAACCTTTTTATACTTTTCCAACGTTTCCACCCACTTTTATATTTTACCCCTCTTTCCAGATATTTTAAATTTTGTTCATTAATTTTTAATTCTTTTTTTATTATTCATTGATTATGGAGTACACGCTCCACTCAGAATTTAATTACAAAGTAAACACAATTGCAAGTATTTAATTAAAAAGGCATATATGAGATCAAAATATATGCATTTTTAATTGAATATTATTTATGGATTGCTCTATTTTCAGGGCAATAGCGAATATATTTATATGAAAAGGGCATACCTCGATATGTTAAAGAAAAAATGTTTTTTTTTTCTTTTACAAATCTAGGTAGGCTTTTTTATATAAATATATAAAATTTTGTAGCTTTTTGACACAAAATAGCAAATAGTGTTTTCCTAAAGAGGGCTAGTGGATGAAACGTTGAAAATAAAATATAAAAAGATTGAAGATATCCATTTATGATTTTAATTATATTACTCAGGTACACAAATAGATTCTCCATAATATATATATTGGTGACAAATCCTTAACCTTTGTGTGTGTGAATCTTGTGACCCGTGTAATTCCGAAGTTTTTTTCCTAATTTCTACGTTACATTTTGGTGGTAGATGCTGGGTAATTTAAGGAAAACAGAATGAAGATCACCGAGAAAACCTTGTGGCCATGGCTGCTCTGATCGATATTTTCAGAGACTGGCTCCAGAATTTCACCGCCGTTTCAAAGCCAAGATTTTCCTCCAAGATGACCATGTCCCTAAAGCCTTTCGAAGGTGTACAGCATCGTTGATCTGAACAACCTTATTCTTTCCCTTGTTAGTTTTATTTTTACGAATCTGCAAGATGAAAAAAGTCTCGTCCTGCCACCAGACTTGCTGGCTTCCTTGCGCGGTCTCAAGTCTAAAGAGCCTTCCCTTCAAATGTTCGTGTTATAGGATACTCAACGCGTGCTGCGCTCCTGGAGCCTCTGCTAGCATCTACTACAGGTCATCAACTACCGGGTGGTGCAGGAGGTAAAAAAACGTCGCCCTGTGAATTTCAACAACGACCATCACATACATCCACAGCCAGTTCGCAGGAAGGAATCTGGATTCAGCTTTTCCTACAAATATTTTCTTCAAAGCTGGGAGCGTGCTTGGACATTCCCTTTATTCGTGTCGCCCCGCTCAATCTCTTCAGCCGTCCTCTGCCTCAATATCTTTTCGGGACACTACATGCCACGTCATCCTGAACAATCTGCCTCGAAGTGTGCCAACTATGCGATCGATCGCTGACAAACAGCTCATGGAGTTGCCGCGACCTTTAACCATTCCAAGATGCTTTCGTTCCACAAGGTGTTTCTGGGGATCATCTGGCCGATCTCATCGGTTTCGACTTCAAAAGAAGATCACTTAATCTGCCTCTTCTAATGAAGAGATTTTAACCAATCTATCTCCCTGTATCTATATTATCTATTATTTAACTTCTCTATCAATGTTATTCTGTAAAATAAAATTTTAATAAAAACAATTTATTTTATAATTCCTTTTTTGGTAGCAACTTATTTTATATTAGATATCACACAATTAATTATCAAATTCAAAAACTATTTCTTCAAAAATGTTTCTAATAAAATGGATATATTTGTTAATGTCTTCTTGGAACCATTCTAAATATTAGTTTAACTATATAGAAATAGAATTAATTCAATAACACTTATTAAAATGTGAATTTATTATCATTATTATTTCAATTTCATCTGATCCCCAATACACTCTTGATATTGGGGTATGTTATTCCTTTTTGGCCTCTAGATCTCCAATATAAACTTGATATTGGAGTTTGTTATTCCTCTTTGATCCAGATCTCCAATATATTCTTTATAATGAGGTTTGTTATTCCTTTTTGATCTAGATTCCCAATATACCCTTGATATTGGGGTATGTTATTCCTTTTTGGCCTAGATCTCCAATATACCCTTGATATTGGGGTTTGTTATTCCTTTTTGTGTTCAGATCTCCAATATACTCTTGATATTGGAGTTTGTTATTCCTTTTTGTTCTAGATCCCCAATATACCCTTGATATTGGGGTTTGTTATTCCTTTTTGTTCATATCTCCAATATACTATTGATATTGGAGTTTGTAATTCCTTTTTGGTCCCCAAATCTCCAATATATTCTTGATATTGGAGTTTGTTATTCCTTTTTGGTCCAGATATCCAATATACTCTTGATATTGGATTTTGTTATTCCTTTTTGTTTTAGATCTCCAATATACTCTTGATGTTGGTGTTTGTTTTTCCTTTTTGTTCTCTAGAGTTCCAATATACTCTTGATATTGTGATTTGTTATTCCTTTTTGTTCTAGATCTCCAATACACTCTTGATATTGGAGTTTGTTATTCCTTTTTTTCTCTAGAGTTCCAATATACTCTTGATATTGGGGTTTGTTTTTCCTTTTTGTTCTAGATCTCCAATACACTCTTGATATTGGAGTTTGTTATTCCTTTTTGTTCTGGATCTCCAATATACCTCTGATATTGGAGTTTGTTATTCCTTTTTGATAAGCTTAAATGTTTATTTTTTCAGAATATATTTCTGAATTTCTTCTTTTTCAAACTCCAAATATATTTCACCTACTCTCTCGCTTTCTTTCTTGCTCGGTCTTCTATCCATTTGTGTCGCTAGTAATGATGATAAATTTACATTTTTCACAGAGATGGAGTAATTTTAAATTATATATTTTAATTATATTTGTTCAGTACTAAATATATTTTTAATGATTCAGAGTCTCAATAACCAATGTAGGGTATACCTCGAGATAAGGTAGGGCTGGCACTTGGCATATTGTTGTTTCAATGGCTGGCTGAGGGTTGGCCACTGACTGGACTACTGGATCGCGGGGCTCGGGTTAGGTCATAGGCTGGGTCGTTGGATCTATGTTGTTCAGGGGATGGCCACAGACTGGTCCACTGGATGGGGCTATGGGGCTCACTTGGATTGATAATCTCATCCTTCAGAATAAAATACCTTTTTTACCTCTAGAAATAGAATTGAACCACTCTTTGTTGACACACAATCACAGAGAATATGTATCTTGTTTAAAGCTTGGTGAATATTACATTATTTTGCAAAAAATGTATTTATGTAGTTTCTATAAACCTTTACTAACCAATTGTAAAATATGAATCATCAAGATAATAAAAAACCTAGTTGGAAATAATAAACTAGATATGAGCTCATCACAGTAAATAATTTTAAATAAGAATTAGATATCATTATTGTTAGAGATGTACAACTGTTTAAAGCTACGAAACTGACATTTCCTATGTTTAAATTCAACGAGAGAGAAAGGGAAAGTTATTTCCATTTATAAATCAAATTATCATTGATATCTACACAGGGATTATTTATTTATGGTAGTTCCAATTTAAAGTAAACCAAGAGATCATTTGATATAAAATGTTCAAGTTGGGGATTTGAAAGTTAATTTAAACTAAGACCATCTGTAATGAGGTGGTTTCTATTTGTTCTCTATAATTGAACTATACCAAAATCATCTTCTATCAGAGTTGTTTACCAATTTGGAATTATGATATCAATAATTGTAAAATCATCTGCTTTGAGATGGTTGTTTAATGTTAATTTAGATTTGAATTATACCATGATCATCTGATTTGAGGTGGTCGCCATGTTTAAATTTATATTTGATTTATATAAAAATCATCTGCTCTGAGATGGTTGCTTACTGGTTATTTACAGTTGATTTATACTAAGATCATCTGCTATGAGGTGGTCACCTTAGTCATATTTTATACTTGAGTCACTCCAAGACCATCTGAAGAACTGTTCCTATGTTCAATACAACATGTGATCCACAATAAGTGATCTCTTTACTAAAACTGCTTCTTGGCATCAACAGAGATTTATTATTTATCACCTTTTATAAATAGAAGAAATAATTATGTGTGTATTATCAATAATATAGTTGTATACCATATTGTTCAAATAATTTTAAATCACAAAAACACCTCAGAATCTTGAAATATATTCTTTAAAATTCAAACTAATTAATTTATTTAAATTAACGAGTTTGAAGAATTTATGAACTTTAACAAAAAGGACTGCCTATTTATCAATGAAACGATTTATAACTCTGAAATGATTAACTCTACTAGCAGTTGATTAATTTTGTTTACTTCTAAATGTGTTGAATATAATTTCCTAAATAAAATATCCTAAATGTCTATCATTAATATTAAAAAAATGGTTTTGTGAAATATTTTAGTTCTGAAAATAATACATTGATTTATTTCCAGTTTTAAGAAATGATCATTAAAATATAGCGACAAACATACATGTTGATATAATATTTATTTATATTATATTTTTACAAAAGCAACTTTAAGCCCTCATATTTAAACACCTGTGAGTTACTTCTTCTCACTACTATTTTAAACTAATCTTTTTTTGTGTGTTTTATAGAAGTTTTAGCCAGTCTGCTCCAACTTTAATGTTGCTTCACTTCAATCCTTCAGAAAAAAAAAAAGATTTCGCATTCAATAAATAATTTTCAAACTCACCTATTATGTGCAACTGGTTATTTTAAATCCCATTCATCAAATGGAGAAATAATAGAAAACATAGATGACATCTATAATACAGTCAATACCCTTTGTATATTTTTTAACATTTTAAAGATTTTATGACAGGAAAAGTAGCCTTTTACATACACACATTTTAGATCAATTTTTTAAAAAATCGGTTTCCATTTGGCTATAAAATACCCTACGAAACCTTGTACTAGATGATCGCCTCTTTGTTAAATTCTTAGGATTTCATAGTTGCCTTATGAATATGAAAAAATCCAAATCTACTTTGAACTGAGGATGGCCTTAACATTAATAAATGGGCTCCAGATGGGGCATTTGTATTTAACAAAGCTGCTGTTGTGTGGGTTTGTCACCAGCCGAATCTGCTTGTTTGGAGAGACAGTCAATAGATTTTAAATTTTTTGTGTCAATATCAATAGGTGAGATAGCTAGTTCATTTTTTTTATAAAAATATACTCTTGATAAATATATTATCAATATTTAAAATTAATACAAATCACAATAACGCGCCACCTATATATAATAAATGAAAACATTAAGACGCGAGTGTTTCTTTCACAAATAAATCAAACTTCTTATGTCCTCATTGCAATGAAAAATATAGGGTTCAGTAGTGAACCCTACCAGCGGTTTAGCCATTTAATCTACCTGATGTTAACATCAAACAGATCTTCCTCTATCACTGAGAATCATAGACATTTTAAACACTACTTTTATTTTCAAAAATAAATATTATAGAAAGATATTTTTTCTCAACGCGTGCGCTGAGGTGAACCCTCCCTGCAACTTCGCCATTTCAATCTGCAAACCGCTCTACTATTGTATTAGACTAAATGTGTATAAACCAATATTTTTATCTTTCACCACTTATTTGATTTTAATACCTTTTCATTTTTAAATCTCTCAAGAGATAGAATCTCTTATGAGAGACTAAAATGCTTTAAAAATGGATTTGTGTGAAAATAAATTTTGTATTCATATGTTAACATACTGTCAGACCACAACTTAAAAGCCTGAAAATTTGCACTCAATCAGATGACAATGATTGTTTATAAATTTTAAGACATATATGCGGATTTCTTTCCGCGTATGTGTTAAATATAAAATTATGCTGAAAATTAATGAAAAAAATAGAAATAAAACCTTTCACGAATAAAAATAAAGACTACATGAGAAGATAAAGGTGTAAAATATTCAGAGAAAATCTGTTAAATAACAGAAAGTAAGATGGAGCAAGCAAACGAATGAAAATACAAGAAATTGGTAAAATAAATAAATGATTTATGACCGAAAATATATTTTTAAAAAGTTAAAATGAACAATTTATCAAAAAGAAAGGTAGAAATAATAAGAAAAAAATCTAATCATCATAGTACGAAATAATTACTATTGCGTTCATGTTTAATTGAATATAAATAAATGTTCAGACATCTAATAAAATAGAACCTCGAAATAATAGCATTATAATCATGAGTGAGAAAGTAGAAACTATTTCATTCAGTGCAAAAGCTAATGAATTTGTTTATATAAACAGAAAAGAACAAAATATATTCATAAAATACTTATTAGCCAAAAAATGGATACAAAATATTTTACGAAAAGGCTTACATTAGAAGATTCGCTAAACATAAAAAAATCACACTTTTAGCTACCATTATAAAATATATGTTTTTGGATATAAATACAAGCGTCAAAGGAAGAAATTACAATTATTGAACTTTATTTTTTATGAAGATACTCGCTATAAAGCTTCAAAGCTTTTTTAATTTACATTAAGTTATATTCAATATGTGATGAATTTCTATACAGTCTCATTTTAGTTTAATTTATATTTTAATTGTTTATTGTTAGGATATATATTTATATAGAGAGAGATTGAGATCTCTAATCATTATTTTTCACACAAACCTTTTTTCCCTTTATAGTCAATAAATGCATCTTCTTATATATAAGTTTTTATATTTCAGCTAGGAATACTATTTTGCGTCATGAGGCAACGGAAATGGGTGTGCTGGTTCCAAATTTTTCCAAATTACACCAAATACATATAAAGAGAGAGGTGTATATTTAGAGAACATATATGAATACTAGAATATTTGCTTTACGGCCTATATATGTGGCATCATTTTATTCTGATTATTTTTATGGTCATATGACAATAAACTGATTTGCTCTTTTATAAATTGTAATATTGTAACAAATTATTATTTATAAACATTGTATAACGTGTCTCTATATATAACAAATGAAGACATTTAGAGGCGCAAATGTTTCTCTTCACAAATAAAAAAAAAATATTCTACTGACTTTACTGCGATGAAAAATAATTGAGAGGCTTGGCTCATCAGTGGTGAAGCCTCCCAGCGGTTTCGCTAATTTAATCCACCAGACCACTTCTTCATAGCTCTAATACTGTATTGGATCATTCTGCCTTTATATGCTAGACTTAAGGGTGGAATCTTAGAAATGGTATTTAAGCTAACATTGGACAAAAGCTTTCAAGACAGTACAATTGTATTTGAATATTTGCATCGGACAATGCTCTTCAGCAAACAATAAGAACAAGGCAAGTTGAACATAAATAATACAGAACAATAACGCGCCATCTATATATAAAAATAAAGACATTAAGACGCGAATGTTTCTTTTCACAGAAAAATAAATATTATACTGTCCTTTCTGAAATAAAAAATTGTTTTATGAATATAGTATTCCCACCTTTCGATATTTTTATATTCTCAACAACAATATTATATATTTTAAATGTTTTATTTGTCTTTGGACTAAATATATTCCGTATTTCTTTTCTTCAATTTCTATATGTGATGATCTTTTAATTTTGTTATTTATTTCAAAGTGTAAAACTGTGGAAAATCTCAGAGCTGGCTTAAGATCTATAGACCCATTCATAGAACAGATAATAATGATTTAATATATAATTTATAGCAGAAGGACCTGACTTTGCCTAATTTATCCGCGGTGAAAGTTTACCAAACGAATATTGAGTTATCAAATCTTGTTCATTATGATTGTATTTCGCTCATTTTAATTTGTAATCGTGATTATTATAATAAACTTGGGAAATAACAATACTCTCAGTATAGTATATTGTTTCTTATTTACTCCTTAGAAAAATTTAAAAGATTTTGACACATGAGGTAACATAGTTATTCTATGTGGTTTAGTGTGCTGTGGAATTCTGAATTCTGGATCATTCTCCCACGTCCCTACTGCGGTGTAACTCTAATAAAAGAAAAGATGCCATAATCTAAATCTACTCCGAGACCAAGGAGGTTGTGGTTTCCTACAAGACTCAGCAGGTCCAGTCCACAAGTGAGTAATGTTCCTCCATATCTAGCTGAGACAATTAGGATGGAGAACGTGGGTGACAAAGTTATCTTGAACTGTGAGACATCTTCTAAGATATAAGAAATAATTGACAGAAGCCAGGAAATGCTTAGATGATTTTTTAATATCAAATGTTTAGTTTGTTCGACTGATCATTTGAAGATATATATTATTGAAAATTAAGCCTAAATAGTGTCAAATTGAATTTATATGAAATTTTATTGTAAAACATTGAAATTTAAAGGTAAAAGTCAAATATCTCATTAAGATAGGCTCAAAACTTATTATTAAGGTATTGTGGTTTTTTCACCTATCCTAGTCCTCTACATAAAGAAAACAATAAATAGCTTTAAGTTTCATCTTTTATTTGACAGAAGGACAGATCTTTCTTTTAAAAATCAATATTCTTACAACAAAATTTCCATCTATATTTCGGCCATAAATTAGCCTAGCAACTTTGACAAATAAACATCTCTTTGTCACTATCTGAAGATTTTATGAATACCTTATAGATACCGTGAAATAAAGGTTTAGCCAGAAAACTGCATATTTTTGAATTTTAAACCTTTTCTTTAGTAAACATTTTTTTCCATTCAGCAAACATTCACCCAGAGAGTGCCTGGGCGTTGCTTTAGCCATTTGGCTAGAATTATATATATGGGTTTCATCCTCTGTGGTAAATCATAATTTCATAATTCTCATAACCTTTATTCCTATACAACCTACACACGCCATAGATTATTATTATGTTATATGTTCATACAGTTATTACAAATAGCTTTACACATTTCTAAGACGCTTTAATAGATGTGTATTGAATGAATATTATTTACAAATACCACTTCTAAAAACTCGTTTTTTTAGGTTGACAGCTCCTGACCTTTCCCTCCAAAGTGAAAGTGCAGCTCCATTAGAGGAAGCTTTCCTATCTGCGGTAATGCAGATTTACATTTTATCATTCCAACTTGATCCATGGTGGGTTGAAATTGGCGATTTTGGAAAGAATATCACAATTGCTAGAGTTGGGTTTAGTCACGTATTCCATGCTGAAATAATAATTCCGAATATATCTAAACCACGAGAGAACTTCAAATTACCAAAGGTTTTCCTTTTCTAAGAGGGCAAGTTATAATTTTACATTTTAGTGATGGATTTTTTTAAAGAATTCAATTTCCTCCATTATATGAATGAATGAAAAAAATTTAAAGGCAAGGTTCAACAACATTCAAATACCTTTGGAATTACATTATCTAAAATCCACCAAATCATCCACAAGGATATAAAATTGTGAAATATTCTTTTGAATTTGATAACCACGTAACACTAGTAGAATATTGATTGTGTATGTTGAATATCACACCATGGAAAAATACAAGATATTTTTGTGGCCCTTTGACTTATATGGCCAAAATTCATTTTGAAGAAGCCTTATTATTTAGGCGCCATTTGGTGGAGATTTTGCGCTATCCATTCAAGTTAGACCTCTACTTCTCATATTGAGGGAAATGGTACAAAAATACCAGCTACACTGTGCAGCAGTATTGTGATGACTGTGGAAATATGGTGCAAATATTACCAAGTTCAAAGAGTTCTTTTCAGCTCAAACTGCTATCAATGGATAATGTTGAAAACCCATGTCATGACCAGGAAAGGAGAGCAGGGGGAGTAAGTAGGATAGGATTCTTAGAAACTCTCCATATTGAGGGTGTGGTCTCCACTCTGGAGGGGCGTGGGTGGGAGCCCTCCAGGAGGGGGGTGGGGTTGTATACCACCTCTCTCGCGACTCCCTTCCTGGACAGATAGCGCATGAAGCCTCTTTTTGAGAACAAATGTTATTATTCTATCTATGATTACGATTCCATGGTCCCTACAGAGAAAGTAAGCCCCATAGCCTCAGAGGACTAGTCTGTGGCCTCCCCCTTGAACCCATAGATCCTTTGGCCTGGCTTGTGACCTTTCCCTGGGCCCTATTGATTCGGTGGACTGGGACGTGTGCTGACTCTAAGTTGGCCATGATTTCCATCAACAACATGCCAACTGCTTGCTCTACTTTATCTTGTGGTATCCCAACATTTACGATGGGACTCTGAATAAATATACCTAATGAAGTACTGAACAAATTTGAGTGTTAAACCTTTTTTGTTGATTTAATTCTATCCCTATATAAATAAAACTAATTTTAGAGGTTCCAATTAATACAGATTGACCAATAAGTCCTGAACTCTTTTTTTTTTTGTTAAAAATTGAATGGCAAACTAGAATAAAAAAGTTATTTTTATTCTAGTTTTGCTTTTAATTTTTAATTAAAAAAAAAGGTTTCTAGGATTTATGGTCCAACCTGTTTTTTAATTTGAATATAAATGAATATCTTCAACCTTTTTATATTTTTCCAGCGTTTCCAACTACTTTTATATTTTACCCCTCTTTCTAGATATTTTAAATTTTGTTCATTTATTTCGAATTATTTTTTTATTATTCTTTGAGTATAGAGTACACGCTCCACGCTCTTTAAAATAACAGTCCACTCAGAATTTAAAAATACAAAGTAAACAAAAATGCAAATAATAATTAAGAAGGCATGTATATATCATAATATATGCCTTTTCAATTAAATATTTATTCATAGATAACTCAATTTTCAAAACAATGGCAAATATATTTATTTAAAAAGAGCATACCTCGATATGTTAAAGAAAAATAAACCTTTTTTTTTCTATAACAAATCTAGGTAGGCTTTTTTATATAAATATACTAGCAGATGTACCCGGCTTTGCCCGGGTTTTACCCGAGTAAAGGTTTGTCTAACGAACATTTGTTAAAACAATTCTCTTTAAACTTATAAAAAAAAGGTATATTTTGATAATTTGAAACTCGTAAATTTGAATCTCTCGAAAAGTAAACATTTTTTCCCGGTCCCTTGAAAAATACTCGATAAGTTTAATAAAATCAATATTAATTGGTTCCCTCGGTAATTGGAAGTTAAAGGAATAGTATCTTGCCTTGGAATTGTATCATTATTCTTGTCCCAAATAAATTGCCGTGTCATCCTGAATTTTGTCTTTCCTAATTTTCTACATCACAAAATCATCATTTTTTCTATTCTCCCAATATACGAGTATATGTTGTAGATAAATGATAAAACTAACTTTGACTTCTGCGCAATTAATAGGTAGAAAATCTTACTTTTGATGAATAATCTTTAAGATGATAAACTTAGTAATAATAAAACTTATAGATAAAACCTTTTTAACATCGTCGCAATGGGGGCGCTGCTTGCGAGTTAAATCTACAAATCTGCAAATAACTCTAAGGATATTCAAGATATTCAAGAAATTAATTTTCAAAAACCTTCCCGGGGATATACCTAATAATATCCCAAAATATCATGGCAATTGGATGTATCGTTTTTGAATCTATAGAGTACAGACTAACAGACAGATAGACAGACAGACAGACATTCAATTATATATACACTGCGTGACATTGAAAATAGAACACCAAGAAATAGTGGCCAGAAAGTGATGGAACTCGGCGGACAGAGAGAGACAGGGACGAACAATAAGTGATCTTTATTTCAAAATGATAGTCATAATACAGAGCGAGAACGGCGTCGGCTTAGTAGCAAGTAGGACCACCGCGGCCGGCGATGCACACAGCAACACGTCTAGGTAGAGAGTCAATCAGAGTACGGATGGCGTCCTGAGGGATGGCTCTCCATTCCCTCTCAACCATTTGCCACAGTTCGTCTTCTGAACGCGGCTGTGGCAAGGCATGCAAACGGCGTCCAATCATGTCCCAGACGTGCTCGATTGGTGAGAGATCAGGAGAGTACGGTGGCCAGGGAAGCATCTGTACATCTTGCAGAGCTTGTTGGCTAATGCGAGCAGTGTTGCGGTCGGGCGTTATCCTGCTGATAAAGGGCATTGGGTACCCCCTGAAGGTAGGGGAGTGTCACCGGTCGCAGCACATCATCAACGTATCGTTGGGCCGTCATAGTGCCCTGAATACGAAGTAAAGGTGACCTGGAATCATACGCGATTGCGCCCCAAACCATGATTCCACGTTGTCGCACGGTGGGGCGTTCCACAATTGCTGCCGGATTGGACCTTTCTCCACGTCGACGCCACACGCGTACACGGCGAATATCACTGGACAAGCAGAAACCCGACTCATCTGAGAACACGACCCTGTGCCATTCCGTCATCCACGTCGATCTAGCCCGGCACCATTCCAAACGTTGGCGCCTATTCGGTGGGGTCAATGGCAGTCTTCTTAGCGGACGGCATGAGTGCAAGCCATTAGCAACCAATCGACGGGAAATTGTTCTGGTCGAGATGGAATGATCTAGGGTGTCTTGCACATGTTGCTGGATGGCGGTACAAGTGGCTTGTGGGGCCGCCACTGCTTGTCGAAGGATACGCCGATCCACACGTGCTGACGTCACTCTGGTTGCACCGACATTCCTATAAATTGCCACATTTCCTTGTTCCAACCATCTTCTCCACAGTCGGTGCACCGTGGACGCACCAAGGTGTGTATCAGCTGCGATTTGACGTATGGACCAACCTGCCGTTTTCAGTCCGATCACCATGCTCCTCGTTAAAGCGTCTGTCTGCTTGAACTGCCTCCGTTTACGATGACCTGTCATTCTCTGGTATTACACGTGTCTTATAACACAAGAACAAAATTTCTACAATGATTTTCCTTGAAGAAATAACGACACGAATACTGTCCTTTCTGCAAGTTCCTTCCCTTATATCTTACTCCATGTGCGCACGAGAGCTGCGCATTTTACATCATTTGCATAACTCGGTTAGGCGCGTCTACCCTGAAATTTGCATAATTTTCTGGCCACTATTTCTTGGTGTTCCATTTTCAATGTCACGCAGTGTATATAGATAAAATTTTGATCGCTTTTTGACACAAAATAGCAAATAGAGTTTTCCTGAAGAGGGATTTGTGACTGAAACGTTGAAAATAAAATATAAAAAGATTGAAGAAATTCATTGTGGGTTCGTTTCCCGCCCCTGGACACTTTTATTTTTCCGTTTGTCATTGCTCTTCACAATTCATCCTATCATACTTCATCCTTAAAGTTAGAAATAATCGTTATTTCTCTTCAAAAATAGATTTCGATTTTTGTTTAAAATAAACATTCGCGGTATGATGGCAATTTTCGTTTTAAATTCATTTATGATTTTAATTATATGACTCAACTACACAAATAGATTCTCCATAATATACATATTGGTGACACTTCCTTAACCTTTTTTGTGTGAATCTTGTGACCCGTGTAATTCCGAAGTTGTCTTTCCTAATTTCTACGTTACATTTTGGTGGTAGATACTGGGTAGTTTAGAGAAAACAAACTGAAGATCGCCGAGAAAACCTTTGGCCATGGCTGCGATGATCTACATTTTCAGAGACTGGGTCCAGGATATCACCGCCGTGTCAAAGCCAAGAGTTTCCTCCAAGATGACCATGTCCCTATAGACGATACAACAAAACCGCTCTTCACGCCGTAAGAAAAGGACGCAAAGTTACTATTGACAGACGTCCGAGACATATGCCTCACTTCGAGGAGAGGAGCCTTTTAAGCCTCTCGTAGGTGTACAGCATCATTGATCTGAACAACCTGTTACTCTTCCTTGTCAATTTTATTTCTACTCATCTGCAAGTTGAGAACAGTCTCGTCCGAAGGCGTGTGTAGGTTGTATAGGAATAAAGGTTATGAGAATTATGAAATTATGATTTACCACACAGGATGAAACCCATATATATAATTCTAGCCGAATGGCTAAAGCAACTCCCAGGTACTCTCTGGGTGAATGTTTGCTGAATGGAAAAAATGTTTACTAAAGAAAAGGTTTAAAATTCAAAAAGATGCAGTTTTCTGGCTAAACCTTTATTTCACAGTATCCACAAGGTATTAATAAAATCTTCAATTTGACACTATTTAGGCTTAATTTTCAATAATATATATCTTCAAATGATCAGTCGAACAAACTAAACATTTGATATTAAAAAATCATCTAAGCATTTCCTGGCTTCTTTCAATTATTTCTTATATAAGTCTGGTGTCGAAGCCTTCCCTTATAATGTTCCTGTCATAGGATGTTCAACGTGTGCTACGCTACTGGAACCTCTGCTAGCGTCTACTACAGGTCACCAACTACCGGATGGTGCACAGGTAAAAGATACGCCGCATTGCGATTTTCATCAAACACTCTCACACACATCCACAGCCAGTTCGCGTGTACAGCTCTTCTTACAACTATATTATTCAAAGCTGGGGGGGGGGACATGCTGGGATATTCCATTCATTTGTGACCCCTCCGCTTTGTCTCCTGGGTCGACCTACGCCTAGATTACTTTTCGGGGAACTACATCCTCGATATCCTGAATAATCAGCCTCGAGGTGTGTCAACTATGCGATAGATCGCTGATAAAACAGCTTATGGAGTTGCCGTACATTCAACCATTCTAAGATTTGTTTGCCTCCCCCGTTCCCTCAAGGTGTGTCTGAGGATCAACTGGCCGTTCTCATCGGTTTCGACTTCAAAAGAAGATCACCTACTCCGCCTCTTGTAATGAAGAGATTTTAACCAATCTATCTGTATATATCTTATCTATTTATAACTTTTCTATTGATGTTATTCTGTGGAATAAAATTATGATAAAAACAATTCATTTTTTAATTCTTATTTTGGTAGCAACTTATTTTATATTACATATCAGACAATTAATTATCATATTTAAAACCTATTTTTTAAAATGTTTTTTTTTCAATAAAATTGATATATTTATTAATGTCTTCTTTGAACCCTTCTAAATATTAGTTTAACTATATAGAGATAGAAATAATTCAATGACACTTATTAGGATGTGAATTTATTGTCATTTTTATTTTAATTTCATTCAATCCCCAATACACTCTTGATATTAATGTTTGTTATACCTTTTTGGTCTATATCTCCAATATAACCATGATATTGGAGTTTGTTATTCCTTTTTGTTCTAGATCCCCAATATACCCTTGATTTTGGGGTTTGTTATTCCTTTTGTTCTAGATCCCCAATATACCCTTGATATTGGGGTTTGTTATTCTTTTTTGGTACAGATCTCCAATATACTCTTTATTTTGGAATTTGTTATTCCTTTTTGTTCTAGATCTCCAATATACTCTTAATATTGGAGTTTGTTATTCCTTTCTGTTCTAGATCTTCAATATACTTCTGATATTGGAGATCGTTATTCCTTTTTGATAAGCAAAATGTTTATTTTTCAGAATATGTTTCTGAATTTCTTCTTTTTTAAACTCCAAATATATTTCATCTACACTCTCGTTTTCTTTTTTGCTCAGTCTTCTATCCATTTGTACCGCAAGCAATGATGATAAATTCACATTTCTCTACAGGGAGTAATTTCAAATTTATTTTTATAAATATATTTGTTCAGTACTAAATCTCTTTCCAATGATTCAGAGTCTCAACAATCAATGTAGGGTATACCTCGAGATAAAGTAGGGCTGGCACTTGGCATGTTGTTGTTTCAATGGCTGGCTGAAGGGTTGGCCACTGACTGGACTACTGGATCGCGGGGCTCGGGTTAGGTCATAGGCTGGGTCGTTGGGTCTATGTGGTTCAGGGGATGGCCACAGACTGGTCCACTGGATGGGGCTATGGGGCTGACTTGGATTGATGATTCCATCCTTCAAAATAAAAATCATTTTTTACCTCTAAAAATATAATTGAATCACTATTTGTTGATACGCAATTACAGGGAATATGTCTCTTTTAAAGCTTGGTGAATTTTGCATTATTTCGCTAAAAATATAATTATGTAGTTGGTAAAAATCTTCCCTAACCAATTGTAAAATATGAATCCTCAAGATAATAAAGAACTTTGATGGAATTAAAAAACTAGATATGAGCTCATTACTGTTAAAAAAAATTAAGTAGAATTAGATATCATTATTGTTATAGATATACAACTGTTTTAAGCTACGAAACTGACATTTCCTAAGTTCAAATCCAATGAGAGTGAATGGAAAAGTTATTTACATTTGAAAATCAATAATTCAATAATATCATATATTATGGGGTCATTTATTTATGGTAGTTTACATTTAAAGTATGCTAAGAGATCATCTGATATGAAATATTCAAGTTGGGGATTTAAAAAAGAAATTACACAAAGACCATCTGTAATGAGGTGGTTTCAATTTGTTCTCTATAATTGAACTATACCAAAATTATCTTCTATCGGAGTTGTTTATCAAGTTGAAATTATAATTTCAATAATTCCAGAATCATCTGTTATTTGAGATGGTTGTCTTATGTTAAATTATAGTGAATTATACCGTGATCATCTGATTTGAGGTGGTCACCATGTTAAAATATATATTTGAATTATATAAAAATCATCTGCTTTGAGATGGTGCTTGATGGTAATTTACAGTTGATTTATACCAAAATCACCTGCTCTGAGGTGGTCAACTTAGTCATATTTTATATTTGAATTAATCCAAGACCATCTGAAGAACTATCCCCATGTTCAAAACAACATGTGATCGACAATAAGTGATCTATTCACTAAAATTGATTTATAGTATTAACAGAGATTTACTATTAATAACCGTTTATAAATATAATTTATTCAAATATTTTTGTTTTAACAAGAGAATATAGTTGTATTCCTTATTTTTTAAATATTCTATATTACAAAAACACCTCACAGTCTTGAAATATATTTTATTAATTCCCAAACAAATTGATTTATTTAAATTACCAGTTTGGATATTTTATGAACTTTGACTAAATGGATACCTATTTATCAATTAAACGAGTTCTAACTTTTAAATTATAAACTAGCAATTCATTAATTTCGTTTACTTCCAAATGGAATTAATATAATTTCCAAAATAAAATATCCTAAATGCGTATCATTGTTATTTTAAAAATATTTTTGTGAAATATTTCATTTTTGGAAATGGATTTCTCTGATATAATTTCAGTTTCAATAAATATTCATTAATATATATCGACAAGCATACCATGTCAATCTAATTTATTTCTATTATATTTCAACACCTATAATTTTCTCTCACCACTACTCTCAACTAATCTTTTCTTGTGTGTTTTATAGAAGTTTTAGCTAGTCTGCTCCTGATTATATTTTTCTTCACTTCAATCCTTAAAAATAAAAAAATCGATTTCGCATTCAATAAATGATTTTCAAACTCATCCATGCTGTGTTGATTCACTGGTTATTATAAATTCCATTCGTCAGTTGGATAAATAAAGGAAAACATTTAGGTTAAACCCCATCTTACTATAAGTCAATATATATATTCCTGAAAATTCTGCTTCCATTTTGGCTATAGAATATCCTAAAAAGCATTTCACCAGTTGATCGTTTATTGTTAAATTCTCAGGAGTTCATAATTGCCTTATAAATATGAAAATAAATCTGAGTCCGCTCTTAAATTAAGATGGCCTTAACATCAAACCATAGGTTCTTGATGTGGAGTTTTCAATTTGACAAAGCCATTGTGGTGTCGGTTTGTCACGAGCAAATCTGATAGTTTGCAGAGACAGTCGAATGAGTTTAAAATATTTGTGTCAATTTCAAAATGTGAGATAGCTAGTTAATTTTCATGAAATTATCCTCTTGACAAATTTATTATCAATATTTGAAATTATTAATGTTTAAAAATTGATCATTTAGGTGATGTAAAATATTCTGAAGATAAATAGCAAAGGTAATTAATTATCAAGGGCTTCTAATGGCAGCATGTTATTGCTACCTCTGCCATGGAATTAGGAACTTGTATTTGACCATGGACCAGTACCTTGACAGTGAATGTTCCTGACCATCAAATTACATATAAAATTGCAGGAGGATTGTATATTCAAGTAGCCAAAGAGGGAAATCTCATTTAA
Organism: Cordylochernes scorpioides; assembly: GCA_030710605.1. Taxonomy (NCBI): domain Eukaryota; kingdom Metazoa; phylum Arthropoda; class Arachnida; order Pseudoscorpiones; family Chernetidae; genus Cordylochernes; species Cordylochernes scorpioides. The sequence goes on along the minus strand of CP092885.1, from coordinate 9,883,685 downwards.
ACAATGTATTCTACAAACAAGAGATTTCACATGGTGTGTATTCTTTCCTGAAAATTGCCACTATAAATCCACCTTTCTCTCTCCCCAAACATTTTTGATAGATTCATACACTTTGCCTCTCTCTCATGACTGCTGTTGTTATGTTATGAAATTTGAGCTTTCTCTGTACTTATTAGGGTCCTAGCCGAAGCCATGGTATACTGGTCGGAATTTCGTCTGAATTTCCCAAAACTGATGTTATGCCTCATTATTTATCATCATCTAATTATGTTTAATAGTGGGTGGCAAACAATATGCATTGCTTTAATCAATATTCAAAAGGAGAGCCCTTTTTTATAATAATATATTAATATTATAACATACTTATACATAGACAAACTAAAGGAAGTTATACCTTTTAGCATGTATATTAGGATTCAGGCGATAACTTTGAAATATATTTGATACACTTTTATATTTATTGAAGATTCACGAAATATCCTAATGTGAACAAAATATCCTTTGGAGATGATCACCAACATATCAGAGAACTGGTTGAGTCTGAAGCCTTCATTCAAAGCATTTGGGTTTGAAAATCTCCATTTCTACCAACTATTGACGCGCCTCGTGGCCGCACGGTCAAAAGAAAAAGAGACAATTAAAATTCGCTCTACAGGGCCCCTACCTTTGGCACCGTGAACATTTAACCTCATACGAGAGGACTCCTGGAACGGTTTCTCCCTTTTACCTAAATGAATAAAAATTCGCGTCGAAATATTTATTAATCAATTAATAATAATAAGGCATCTTCTTTCTGATCATGTCACTAAAGGTTGCTGGCTTATTGCGCCATCTATAGGAAAATAACAAATCCTGTATTTCAATTTCAAGAATTGTGCAAATACCTTTTCTTGATTATTCAAGAAATGGTATTCGGCCAATTCTGGAATATTAAAAAATCAACGATTAGTTGATATTTATTCCGTCATATGGATTCTCCGGTAGGAGGTGAAACAAGTAGCTCGCACGCAACATGGCTCCCCGTAAGTTGACTAAATTCTTGAAATATTCTCTCTACTATTCTACATATAATTTTGACTGATCCTACCACAATCCAGGGCAGAAGGTTCTGATATGTACCTGATATATTTTAACCATCTTATTTATTGCTTGTTAGTACGTAATTCAGATCAAATTTTGTATCATTTCAAGTTGACTACAGGCTACGGTTCAAAGATTTGCATATTAGATAATAAGTTTTCTATGACGAAATGCTATCGAAAAACAAACTTAGCCTGTGTTTTCTTGACGCTTTTGATTATCTCTGATGTTGAACAAAACCTTGGACCCAAGCAACCAGGCAAAGCTACCCTAGACATGACCATAGACAAAGAACTCAAGGAGCTGTTTGGCGCACTTACTAAAAGGTTGGATGACTGGGGGGAAAGCTAGAGAACCGACTCTCATCGATAGATAATTCAGTAGAAAGGATTGACCACAGATTGTACCAACTAGAAAGGTCACACGATACTACAAATGTAGCAGTTTCACAGAACTCGAGCAAAATTAGAGAACTAGTATACCTAAAGACAAGGAATAGGGAAAGCAACCTTATTTTTCACGGGATCAAGGGAGGAGAGAATAGAGCGAATACAGAAATTAATCCATGAAAATATGCTGTTCCTGAGAAAGTAAATATTACAAGATACCATCGCTTATCTAGAAACCCATCGGCACCCATCTTGATAGAGGTTCCGTAATATAACGAAAAATCCACTCTTTCGAAAGCCGCCTTCAACTTAAGAGGTCTTAAACTGTCTCTATCGAAATACTATAGTGTAAAGACAAGAGAACAACGGCGCCTACTGAATGCTAAAAGAAAAGAACTCACCGAAAAAGGAGTTAAGGCTAAACTGCGGGACAATAAACTCATAGTCAACAACGTGATCTATAAAGTATCAGACGGTCAAGTCATAAACACTGGAGGAGAAAGATTATAGCTAGCAGATGTACGCTGCTCCAATTTGGGCAGCCGATCAAAACAAAATTTCAGATCAGATACAAGATAAATTTCTACGGCGATTGTTAAATATACAAAAACCACACATGGCTATATACTACGCATGGAAACTGGACGCTTTTCATTAGGAGTCACAGTAACTAAACTGATTTTGAAATTTTGGCTCAGAATATTTAATATGGAAAAAATAGACTGTCATTAATTTTACTTAACACAATTATGGGGAATATCCGCTTATCTGGAAAATATATAGACTTCTCAAAAACCCTGTCTGAAATACTGAATGTTATTGGATTCTCATGGCTCTAAATTGTTGCTCAGATCCTAACATTCTTCAAAAAGAAATAACAAGAATTATTAAGATTTCATTGGAACAATCCATACAATCCGACCACTCAAGAATAAACTCGAAGCTATACCCCCACTACAAGTATTTGCACAAATCATTTGTTACGGAAAATTATCTACTCGCTGATCTTCCACTGCCAGTTAAACGCTTCTTAGCACAACTAAGAATTATTTTCGTCTTCTACAGAGAAAATTATATAAAACACTTAAAATCAGAAGATATATATTGTACACTATGTAAAAGCATAACCGAAGCAGTACTAAAACAGTACTAGTTGGAATGATCGTTTCTTGATTTAGAAATATACTTTCTTCTCCCGGTATTTGCTCAGGCACTCCCTTCATTATATTATTTAATATCCAACCTGTCAGAGGTCATTCACATTAAATGTATATAACTTTTACATGAAGGCTTTGAAAATCAAATACTTTTTTAATCAACTGGATCTTTCTTGAATTCCCTTTTTTACTTATATAATACCCCTTCATATGACTCAAGCCATTAGCAACTTTTAGTTGCACGATCAAGAGATGTCTTTTTCTTAATTTATTCACCTGATACCAGTACAATTTCACTTTTACACTATTTTTCAAAATATTAATGAGTCAATATTTGTTTGCAAGTACGTTTCGAATAGCGGACAGTTTTATTTTAGAAATATTAGTTCTCACAACTTTTATCATCGAAGTGAGCTGAGTGCAGAATATGGGTATGAGGTGTCATAGCTATAAACAATTAGAGCTCCTAAAGAAACAATTCGATGGTTATTTTCAAACAATGCAGAACTATCGACCAACTCAGCAGCTCGATGGCCAAAACCACAAAGCCAGGTTAGTTGGTCGTCGATAAGAAGTAAATCAGCTTTCCAATATATTTGGATATGAACAATATACCGTGGAATAATTCAAATTACATAGCGAGACCTGAAATTTCAATTCCTTGAGAAAATTGAATCTAAATAATTGATATAAGTGAAGGCAAAATAATATTTGAAAATTCCAATTGAAAGCCTTCAAATAATATTCTTCAACAACTTTTCATAATTTTAAAACCTCTTAGCAAAACCAGATTAATTGAAAACGGAAGATGTTTCTGGAAGAATCCAATTTAGAAATGGACAATTTGATTTAACAAAAATATTAATAACGTCAGCCTATAAATATCAAATTATCAGTTTTATTATCTCGCCACTTTGGGATATTAATTTGTAATTATGTAAATACAAAAATATGTATATATATTTATTTATTCGGTTTTTATAAACGTTTCTGGAATAATTGTAAACAATTGGAATATCAAGAGTGACAAAATACGACAAAATATTGTCCACGACATGATAATATAAATATTGAAAAGTAATAATCATATACACAATACAAACTGTTGGATAACTGAATGCTACGACAGCTAGCGCCACACTGGACCTATCATCATCACAACTGTTTGTTTACCTTCTTCTCTATATTACAATAACTGTTCGCTACCATAACTTTGTCTTTTCTTGCTAAATGGATAATAAAGATTATTATCATATAATCCTCAACGTCCTCATGCCTTCCTACAAGCTGTAAGTACCTAAATCTTACAACAATTAGATTATGAGACTGAATATTGCATGAAATTCAACTAACGAGTTAAGACAAAGAAAAAAGGCTTAGCAAAAATGGCGTCACTCCCGAGCCACGATGTAACCCTAGATAAGCTCGACGGCTATAACTACTCACTATGGTCTTTCAAAATTGAAATGCTCTTGCAAAAGGAAGATCTTTGGGAAGTTGTCACCGAAAATATTCCAGATGAACCTAAAATCGAATGGAAAAAGAAAGACTCAAAAGCTAGAGCTATCATTAATCTAAGCATCGCCGACTCACAAATAGTGCATGTCAAAAACCTACTAACAGCCAAAGCTACCTGGGACACTCTTAAAAATATCTATGAAAGAAAAACACTCTCAGGAAAAATTTATTTGCTAAGGAAACTATACAGCTTAAAACTCGAAGAAGACAAAGACATGCAACAGCATATCACTACCATGATGGAACTTGTTGACAAACTGCGAACCATTGGCGAAACACTAAAGGACTCTCACATCACGGCTATACTGCTTTGCTCGCTTCCAAAGAGCTACTCCAATCTCATCACGATGTTGGAATCAAGGCCTGATGACGAGCTAACGCTTGAATTTACCAAGAACAAACTCCTTGATGAACACACACGCAGAGTAGAAAGCTCGAAAGACGAAAGCACCGCATCAAAAGCCTTAAAAAGCCTCCACAGAGCTTCAAGCCAAAGAAGAGAAAAAGAGAAGAAATCCTGTTCTTTCTTCCACAAACCAAACCACTCCAAAGAAGAATGTTGGCACTATCAAAAGCGAAACAACGGCAACAAAGAGTACAAATATGAAAACTTCAGAAGAAGAAACGTACCAAAGTACACAAATCAGTCGAGTGTCACCCAAGAACAACCCACAAATCAGAGAACAACAAAAGGACCTAACCCAAAAGCTCTCAATTGCACTCAACGAGAAGCAAGTGTACACAACTGGTTCGTCGACTCTGGAGCCACATCTCATATGGCGTACGACGAAAGCTTCTTCACTGAACTTAACAGAGAACAAACACAAAATGTTGTGGTTGCTAATGGCAATAAACTGCAGGTCAAAGGGATAGGACAAGGAGAAATCAAAGTCATCACACCCCAAGGAAAGACTGACACCTTACTTCTCACAAAAGTTCTCTACATCCCGGAACTAACAGACAACCTTCTGTCAGTGAGTGCGGCCACCTCCAACGGATGTAAAGTAACGTTCAACAGAGATTGGTGTACCATCGAAAGAGACAACACAGCCCTCGCGAACGGTATACTTGACAATGGAATGTACCGACTCCACCTGGATGACAACCCCCAAACTCGCACATTCAAAGCAAATGTTGCAAAACAAAACCACTGCAAGAACAAAAATTGCCTCATGCTCTGGCACGACAGACTAGGACACAGAAATATAGAATCAATTAAGAAGATTCGAAATGAGAACCTAGCAAGAGGACTAAGTCTAAATAACTGTTCGCACAGCACAGACTGCGTTCAGTGCATTCAAGGAAAACTCACCGAAACCCCATTTCCAAAGAAGACAGAGTACAGAGCAACTGGAACGCTTCAACTTGTCCACAGTGATATCTGCGGTCCATTACCAACTAACTCTCTCAGCGGTAAGAGATACTTCATCACCTTCACTGATGACTACAGCAGATACACGAAGATCTACCTCCTGAAAGGAAAAGACGAAGCCTATGAAAAAATAAAAGACTACGTCATCTCAGCACACACGGAATTTGGAAAAAATATCCAAACCATACGGACAGACAACGGTCGTGAGTACGTAAACCGACAAGTCGAAGATTTCCTGAACCAAAGCGGAATCAAACATCAGCTAACAGTCCCCTACTCACCAGCCCAGAACGGAGTAGCCGAAAGGAAAAATCGATCACTAATGGAGATGACAAGATGCATGCTGTTTGACTCAGGACTCCCACAGTCTCTATGGGCGGAAGCGGTTACCACAGCTAATTACCTACACAACCGAATACCCTCGAAAGCTACAGACAAGACTCCTTTTGAACTATGGACCAACAGGAAGCCCAGTCTGAAGCATCTAAAAAGATTCGGATGTAAAGCCTTCGCCTATATTCCCAAGATAAAAAGAAACAAGTTGGATAGCAAAGTTATCGAAGGGATCTTTCTTGGATACGATGATCGAAGCAAAGGATACAGAATCCTGCACGATACAGACAACATCACAATCAGCAGATCCGTAAAATTTATAGAAAAAGAAAATGGGTTTCACCATGCTTCCACAAAAACAACTTCACCACAAGTACTAAGTACAGATCTAACTTCCTCCAATCATATTGGTAATGCAGAGGAAAGTCAGGAACCAGGAACACAACCCGAAAACCTTGAGGACTCAGAAACCGAGGATTACCTTCAACCCGGTACAAGCACAGGAACACAAGTGGTCACACAAAGAAGATCCACGAGACCAACAAAAGGAATACCTCCCATAAGAAATGACTACATGCTGTACAAAACTGAAGCTCAAGACATTCCGACACCCACCAGCTACTCGGAAGTCCTACAATTACCAGAAATAGAAAGAGAAAAATGGCTACAAGCAATGAACGAAGAACTAAATTCTCTTGAGAAGAACAATGTATGGGAACTAACGCCTCTACCTAAGGACAAAAAGATCATAGGATGTAAATGGACCTATAAACAAAAACTCAATTCCAAAGGAGAAATAGAGCGGTACAAAGCCAGACTCGTAGCAAAAGGGTTCAATCAGAAATTTGGCCGAGACTACGAAGAAACCTTTGCACCAATTGTGAAGCATTCTACAATTAGAGCCTTCCTAGCTGCATCAGTCTACAAAGGGATGAAAGTGAACCACCTCGATGTCAAGACAGCGTTCCTACACGGCGACCTAGATAAAGAACTCTACATGGAACTCCCAGAAGGACTCCATACAAAACAAACAAACAAAGTCTGCAAACTAAAGAAGGCAATTTACGGTCTAAAACAAGCTGGAAGATCTTGGAACACAAAAATTGCAAGCACTCTAATTAAAAATAACTTCAAACAGAGCATTGTAGACCCATGCCTATTCACCAAGAATGAAGAAAACCATTCCATCTACTTGATTCTATATGTGGATGACATGCTGCTTGCAAGCGATTCCGAAATAATCATCCAAAACACTGTAAAAACTCTCGAAAAAGAATTCGAAATAAAGAACCTTGGAGACCCCACTCAATTCATTGGTATAGAAATCTCCAGGAACAGAGAAGGTGAACTCCTACTGAGCCAAAAGAATAAAATCCAAGAATTAGTTGAAAGGTACAATCTCCAAGAAGCGAAACCTACTTTCACTCCCATGGAAAGCGGATACCCCGGTATATCTGATGAAAAACTTCTACCAAACAACGTCCAATACCAACAACTGATAGGCTCACTATTGTACCTAAGCGTAGTATCCAGACCAGATATCGCAGCTCCAGTCTGCATACTTAGCAGCAGAAACCAGAATCCTAGAAATTGTGACTGGAATGCAGCAAAAAGAATCGTAAGATATCTAAAAACCACTAAAGAACTCGAGCTACGCATATCTACCCAAAAACCTCCCACGCTGGAAACATACAGTGATGCCACATGGGCAAGCGACAACACCGACAGAAAATCACTAAGCGGAAACTTGTTCCTACTGGGATCAAACCCCATCTCATGGATGACTGGGAAACAAGGTTGCGTATCTCTCTCATCCACCGAAGCGGAACTTATCTCCGCAGCTGAAGCCTCACAAGAACTGTTATGGCTTCTCGACTTGCTAAAGGATCTCGAACTGGAACAGAAAGCTCCAATCTACTTCCACCAAGACAATCAATCATGTCTCAAGATATGTTCATCCGAAAAAGTGTCTTCTAGAACCAAGCACATCGCGACCAAGATCCATCACCTGAAGGATCTTCAGAAGAAGACAGTGATAAAAATGATCTACTGCCCAACTGGCGACATGAAGGCGGACATTCTGACCAAGCCGCTACCAAGGCCGACATTTGAGAAGTTACGCTACAACCTCGTGATGTCTCCACATTCATGCCGGGGATTTGTTGGATAACTGAATGCTACGACAGCTAGCGCCACACTGGACCTATCATCATCACAACTGTTTGTTTACCTTCTTCTCTATATTACAATAACTGTTCGCTACCATAACTTTGTCTTTTCTTGCTAAATGGATAATAAAGATTATTATCATATAATCCTCAACGTCCTCATGCCTTCCTACAAGCTGTAAGTACCTAAATCTTACAACACAAACAAATATTATAAAGACTATACATCAACATATTCCATAAATCCGTAAGTATATCCCGCAATTTATACCAAGACTGTATTATAAACATTTTGTTATTGATCTTCATTCACATATGTACATATCCGCCATTTCTGAATTATTCTAATCTCTTTCCGAAAATGTTGTATTTATTTTTTTTTAGTATTGTATATATTTATTTTATATAAGATGAATTATAATTTTCTATTTCTGAAATTGATGAGTATTTGTCTATATTTAAAAGTTTTGTATTTGTTTAGATCTGAAGGTATTGCTTTTTCCCCTATATCTGAAAGTAATGTGTTTGTCTATTAGTGAAGTATATTGTATTTGTATATATCTGAAAGAATTGTATTTGACTGTATCTTAAAGTCGTGTATAATTATTATTATTTCTAAAAGGTATTGTATTTGCCTATATATATTAAAAAGTAAATAATTTGTGTATATCTGAAAGTATTGTGTATTTGTCTATATATAGAAGCATTGTAACTGTTTATGTCTAAAAGTATGGTATTTTTTTATATATCTAAAGGTACTGAAATTGTTCATTTACGAGAGTATTGTATTTGCTTATTTTTGAAAGTATGGTATTTGTTTAAATCTGAAAGTTTGGTATTTGTTTATATCTGAAAGTAGTGTTTTTGTTTTATATATCTAAAAGCATTGAAATTGTTTATTTATGAAGGTATTATATTTGTTTATTTATGTTAGAGTATTATATTTGGTTTTATATGTTAGAGAGTATTATATTTGTTTATTTATGAAAGAATAGTATTTGTTTATATCTGAAAGTATTGCAAATTTGTTTTAATATTTGAAAGCATTGAAATTGTTTATTTATGAAATTATTGTATTTGGTTATTTATAATGTATTGTATTCGTTTATTTAATGAAGTATTGAATTTGTTTATTTATTAAAGTATTATATTCGTTTATATATGAAAGTCTTTTGTATTTGTCTATATCAAAGTTTTTTATTTTTCTTTATAGGGAAGTATTGTATTTTTGCATATTCTATAAAAAGTGTTATAATATTTTTCTGTTTAAGTATTATTTTCCATCTATTTTGTTAAAGAATTATATATATCAATTTATTGGAGTATTTTCTGTTTATTTCTGAAATATTTTATTTGTCTATTTCCGAATATATTTGGCCGTTTCTTAAATAATGAATATATATATCTCTTATTGAAAATTTTGCATTTTTCTATATCTGAAATTATTATTTTGTTTATTTATGTAAGTATAATTCGTTGATATATTTTTGAAAATATTGTATTTGTCTAATTCTGAAATCATTTAATTAGTATTTTCCTGAAGGTATTATATTTTTAGAGAAATTTCTCAGAAAGTATTGTATTCCCATACATTTCAGAAAATATTGTATATGAGTATATTTTTTCAGGAAGTGTATTGTATTAGCTATTATACTGGAAATATATTGTTCTTCTATTTCTGAAGGTATTGTATATATATTTTAAGAGAGAGAGAGGAAGTATTGTATTTCCTATTATATAAACTGAAAAAGTATTGTATTATTCTATTTCTAAAGCTTATGATTTATTTATTTCTGTAAGTATATTATATTTGTATAATCAGGAAAAAACAATGTATAATTTATATCTAAGAGTATTGATATATTCCTGAGAGTATTTTGTATCTGTCTATTTTTCTGAAAGTATTCTATCTACTTCTAAACGTTCTACCTTGTTTGAATACAATTTTTGTTTTAAAATGAATAATTTCTGTTACATTTTTCCATATTATATATTAATATTTTTCTCTATTTTATAATTTTTTATATAGTTTTAAATTGAAATTCAGAAGTATTTTGAAATATTGAATGTATATTGTCTCAAATATTGATTGTATAATTTATTCAAGTTCTCTTTTTTCTCTTCAACCTTCAAAATATATAAATTACATTATTAGTATTTGTATATATATGCTATTATATTTTTGTTTTTGTAAATGTTTATATATGTGAATAAACATTGGTTTAAATAACGAATTTAGTGTTATTTTGTTTATAAACTAATATTTTGATCTTTCACCACTTTTTCATTTTATTCTTTTAATTTTTAATTCTCTCAAGATAGAAACTTATGAGAGTCGAAAATGCTTTAAAAATGGATTATGTAAAATCAAATTTTGTATTCATATTTTACCATACTGTCAGACCACAACATAAAAGCCTAAAATTAGCACCTAGGTTCAAACAGATGACAATGATTGTTCATAAAATTTCAGACATCTATGCGGATTGCTATCCGCGTGTATGTTAAATATAAAATTAGGCAGAAATTTAATTAACAAAAGATAGAAATAAAAACCTTTCACAAAAAATATAGACTATATGCAAAGGTAAATAAATAAAATAATCAGAAAAAATCTGTTAAATAGCATAAAAATAGAGCAAGTAAACGAATGAAAATACAAGAATTTGGTGTAATACAAATTAATATTTTTTGCTGAAAATATATGGAATAAAAGGTAAAAAGTAATCAATTTATATAAAAATAATAGTATAAATAAATAAATGTATAATCTTCATAGTACAAATGGTTACTATTGCCTTCGTGTTTAATTAAATATAAATAGATGTTTAAACTTATGATAAAAAGAAGCTGAAAATAATAGCATCATAATCGCGAGTGAGAAAGTAAAAACAAATCTATTTTGTTCAAAGGTGAATGCATTCGTTTATTTTAAGCAGAAAAGAACAAAGTAAATTGATGGAAGCATATTAGGTGAATAATGGATTCAAAAATATTCTGTAAAAAGGCTTATTTACTTAAAGGTGCGCTAAACATAAAAATTCACACTTTAAGCTACCAATATTAAATATATTCAGATGGCTAAAAATAAAAGTGACAAAGTCAAATATTATAAATATCTTACAATATATTATATATTAATATATTATATATAAAACTAAACAGGTGACCCGAGCTTCACCCCGGGATTGACCCGTGTGCATATCAACCCGAGTGATATATATATTTAGATAAGATTTTTTTATAATTGTTTGTTATTAGCATTATCTATTTGTTTGCATCAGCATAATTTAATCTAATCTTTGATAGAGGGCGCTGTTCGTGAGTTAAGTATAATAATTTGAATATATAGTTTTAATAATTGATTTATATATTTTTTAAAATAGCCTATCGTCTTCCGCGTATTTTTTTACCTATGTATGGAAATTTTGTTTTGAATTAGTGAACTACTGCGAATTTGAATACGGACATACAAACAAACAAACATACAAACATTGATTTATATACATATAGATATATCAAGCTAATTGCTATCAAGCTTTAATGTTTTATTTTACATAGAGTTATCCAATATATGATAAGTTTCAATGCAGCCTTATTTTAGTCTAGTTTATATTTTAATTGTTTATTTTCGACTATATATTTATAGAGAGAGAGAGAGTTTGAGATCTCTAAGCATTATTTTTCACACAAACCTTTTTCCCTTTTAATTCAAAAAATGTATATTCTTATATAGAAGTTTTAATATTTCAACTAAGAATACTATTTGAGTCATGAATCAACGGAAATGTGTGTGCTGGTTCCAAATTGCACCAAATACATATATTTGAAGATAGAGGTGTCTTTTTTAGAACATATGTATGCTAGAATATTCGCTTCACGGCCTATATATGTGGCATAATTTATTCGTGTTCTGATTAGTTGTATAAGGTCAAATGACAATAAACTGATTGGCTCTTTTGGCAATTGAAATATTATAACAAATTATTATTTACAAAGCAATGTATAACGCGCCATCTGTATATAACAATTTTATACATTAAGTTACGCGAATGTTTCTTTTCACTAATAAAAAATTTCGACTGTCCTTACTATGAAGAAAAAATATTGTGAGGGCTTTGCTTATCGGTGGTGAACCCTCCAAGCGATTTTGCCAATTTATTCTACCAGATCACTTCTTTAAAGCTCTAATACCGTATTGGATCATTCTGCTTATATATGCTATACTGAAGGGTGGAATCTTAGAAATGGTATTTAAGCGAACTTTGGACATAAGCTTTTAGGACAGTAGATTGCATTCAAATATTTACATCGAACAATGCTCTCCAGCGAAAAATAAAGATAAGGCCAGTTAGGCATAAATTAATACAGAGCAATAACGCGCCATCTATATATAACAAATGAAGACATTAAGACGCTAATTTTATTTTTCACAAATAAGTAAAAATTATTTTATGAATATATTTTTCCTACCTCTTGATATTTATAAATTTCTCCACAACAATATTAGGTATTTTAAAGGTTTTATTTGTCTTTGGACTAAATATATTTCGTATTTTTTTCCCTCAATTTCTATATGTGATGGTCTTCAAATTTTGTTATTTATTTTAAAGTGTAAAACTGTGGAAAATTCAGAGCTGGCTTAAGATCTATAGACCAATTCATAGAACAGATAAAATCGATTTTGTATATATATGCTAGCAGAAGGACCTGACTTTGCCTAATTTATCCGCGGTTAAAGTTTACCAAACGAATATTGAGTTATCAAATCTTGTTCATTATGATTGTATTATGCTCATTCTAATTTGTAATCGTGATTATAATAATACTCTTGGGACATAACAATACTATCAGTATAGTAGTATCTAATTTACTCTTTAAAAATAATTAAAAGATTTTGACATGAATCTAACATAGTTGTTCTATGTGGTTTAGTGTGCTGTGAAATTCTGGATCTGTATCCCTCCAATGTTTCTACTGCGGTGAAACTCCAGTAAAAGAGAAGATGCCATAATCCAAATATACTCCGAGACCATGGAGGCTTATTAGGAATTCCTTACAAGACTCAGCAGGTCCAGCCCACATGTGAGTAATGTTCCTCCATATCTAGCTGGGACAATTGGGATGGACAACGTGGGTGGCAAAGTTATCTTGAACTGTGAGTTCTAAGATATAATTTACCCTATGTCTACGGAATTGGCAGCAGCCAGGAAATAATTTGGTGCATTTTATCCAATGTTTTGTTTGGACGACTAATCATTTAAAGAAAAAAATATTCGTAATAGTGTCAGAATATTTTATAATCAAATTTATATTAAATATTTATTGTAATATATTGATATATAAAGGTAGAAATCAAATACTGCATTGAAATAGGCTTGAAGCTTATTATTAAGGTATTGTGGTTTTGCTATCAACCTGAGTCCTCTATATAAATAAAACAATAAATAGTTGAAAGAAGTAGTGATCTTTCCTATAAAAATCAATATCCTCACAACAAAATCTCCATCTATTTTTCGGCAGTGGAATTAGCCTACCCAACTTGTCAAATAAACCTCTCTGTAACTTTCTGAAGATTTATTGAATACATTGTGGACATCGTGGAATCCCAAGACTGACGAGCCAATTTTCTGAAACCATTATCTCGGTCACCTCGTTTTTATTCTCTGCCTTTTGAACAGTTTCATTAGATATCTAATGTGTTAAGACCCGTGGTATAACTCTTTAATCTAGCCTTGTGAAATGCTACGTTTTAGCAGGCTAATACACCTGCGCATGATGCTGGTATTGTTCTTAACTTCATACTTACAGAAATATGTGGCTACTCGATCCTACCTTTACCCACTGTTCAGAAGAGCCACAGACAGTCGATCATCTTCTCTTCAGATGTCTAGCATTCCCAAGACCTCGGATGCAAACAGCTATCCTGCTCGGACTGAGCCACCTCAATCCTACATCTATGTCCAGCCTTCCAGACTCAACCCCAGCATGCAAATTTATGGTCAACTGGTTCAATTCAGTAATAAAAACAGGACGCGAGTTAAAAAACGCTCAACACTAGTCCATACTAGTGAGCTGGACTCCCCGACTAGTTGGTGTTCTGTGCTCCCTGGGTTATAAATATTTCTCTCTCTTGTGGCTGCTACCCTGACTAGCACGTTCTTCTGACATAGAAAGAGTCTGATTATTGGGCTCCGAACGACTGGCTCATCACCAGACGATGAACTGTGTTATCAAGTTTGGGCTGAAAGAGATGTTTCTCCCTGTACGTGCCATATATTCTTTGTTTGACTCAATGCCCTTGGGTAAAAAGGCCGTTGTTGCTGCCCAAATAGTTATTCTGGGAACAGATTTCTCAGTATCGATATCTAAAAATAATTCTTGTAATTTGATTACTTTTCAATACAAGACTATTATAATTGTGTACATATAGCATATCCAAGATGCCTTAAAGATTCTATTGAAACCAAAGATATAAAATAAAAATTAAATAAATTTTAATTTTAGAAGAAAAACTGATTAAAATAAAGATATCTCAAGCATAATTACTTATTTTGTTTAATTTTAAATGACTTCTGAAAAACAAGAAAAATGAAACTTTTCAAAGCTTTTTTCCTAACAACATACCAAATTTTTCTGGCTAAACTTTCATCTTTCTCAATTCATTTGTAATCATGGAAATTTCAGAATATTTTGAAAAATAATTAAAACATTGGTAGACTCGAGTTTTTTTTTTTTTTTTTTTTGAAGACACGAGGAACAAACTTAATGCATCTTTTACTTGATCATCCTGTCTTTCAGGACTTTAGAATCAACAATAATTTAATAGTAAAAGATCTGAGTATTTTCATTTTTAGTGAAGAAAGTATATTAAATTTAATACCTTTTGTAGAAATAATCTGAATTCTATAGCAACAAATATCTTTAAGGAAACTGTGATAATATATATTATATTGATTGTAGATATTCCAAGAAATTTCTTTCTTTTCTCGTTAAGAGCTTGATTTGTTCTTAGAATGTTTAAACTCTCATTTTTTTCCTCTTTTGAGGAGAAAAATGAGAGTTTAAACATTCTAAGAACAAATAAATGAACACTTTTGGTGGAACTATTTTATGGTAATGTTTTTTTTAAAATTATTTTCTCTCTTTCTCCTTTTCAATATCATATGACTATTCCATATGGCCAAAAATTTTGAAAATATGTATAGAAAAATATAGAGGTAGACTTGCATGATAGCGCAAGTGTCCATAGGGGGACATAGCGCTTTAAATTGAAATAAATCCAAAAATATTGAATTTTTCAATGAATATAATTATTTTATATTTGAGAACCATCCTGGTGTGTCATTTCTAATTTCAAGTTGTATATGTTAAATTAGCGTCATCTTTCATTAAAACCACCAGATGGTTGTCCTACGCATTTGGCTAGAATTATATATATGGGTTTTATCCTCCGCGTAGAATTATAATTTCATATCTTTGATACTATATGATATACACGCAATAGATTTTTAATTATGGTATATGTGCACAGTTATTATAAATAGATTAAAACAATCCTACAACCCTTTATTAGATGTTATTGAGTGAATATTATTTATTAATGTCCCCTCTAATAACTCGTTTTTTTTTAGGGTGACTGCTCCTGACCTTCCTCTCCAAAGGAAAAGTTCATCTCCAGAAGAGGAATCTTTCCTAACTGCGGTAATACAGAACTTATCTTTTATCTTATCAACTTCCTCAATATTGTGTTTAAAATTGACGATTTTGAAAGGAATATCACACTTACTAGAGTAGTGTTTAATCACATATTCCGTGCTAATAAAAAATATTTGGAAGATTTTTAAACCAAGAGAGAAGTACTTCAAATTACCAAAGATTTTACTTTTTGTTTGCACTTTTTATAAAATTTTCTGTTAGTAATGGATTATCTGGAGGATTTGACTTCTTTATATGAATAAATGGAAAAAAATTATAAAGACAAGGTTTTATACCCCATATTGAACTACCTTAGGGATTACATTATCTTTAAATTCACAGCATCATTCACAAGATTTGAAATTGTAAAATAGCCTTTTGAATTTGATGGTCACATAACACTTTTATAATATAGATTTTGTAAGTTAAACATCAAACCAAGGCAAAATCCAATCTGTTGTGGTGGCCCTTTCCTTATATAGCCCAAAATTATTTCTGAAGAAGCCTTTTTATTTTGGCGCCATTTGGTTGACCTTGTGCGCTATCCTTCAAGTTACACCTCTGCTTTTCATATTGAGGGAAAAGGTTCAAAAATACCAGTTATACTGTGCAGCAGTATTGTCATGACTGTGGAAATATGGTGCAAATATGACCAAATTCAAAGAGCCCATTTTAGCTTGAACTGCTATCAATGGATAATGTTGGAATCCTATGTGATGACCAGGAAGGGAGAGCAGGGGGAGTCAGTAGAATAGGATTCTTAGAAACCCTCCCTTTTGAGGGTGTGGTCTCCACTCTGGAGGAGGGTGGGTGGGAGCCCTCCAGGAGGGGGGTGGGGTTGTATACCACCTCTCTCGCTCCTCCCTTCCTGGACAGTTAGCGCCTTGAAGCCTCTTTGTGAAATTTCTATACTAATAATTCGTCTATAATTACGATACCACGGTCCCTAAAGAGAAAGTTAGCCCCATAGCCTCAGAGGACTAGTCTGTGGCCTCCCCCTTGAACCCATAGATCCTTTGGCCTGGCTTGTGATTTTTCCCTGGGCCCTATTGATTCGGTGGACTGGGACGTGTGCTGACTCTAAGTTGGCCATGATTTCCATCAACAACATGCCAACTGCTTGTTCTACTTTATCTTGTGGTATCCTAACATTTACGATGGGACTCTGAATAAATATACCTAATGAAGTACTGAACAAATTTGAGTGTTGAACCTTTTTTGTTGATTTAATTCTATCCCTATATAAATTAAACTAATTTTAGAGGTTCCAATTAATATACAGGGTGGACAGTAAGTCCTGAACCCTTTTATATTTTGTTAATAATCGAAAGGCAAACTAGATAAAGATAGTTTTAGTTTTAATTCTAGTTTGCCTTTTAATTATCAATTTAAAAAAGGTTTTCAGGGCTTATGGTCCAACCTGTATATTTCATTTAAATATAAATGAATATCTTCAACCTTTTTATACTTTTCCAACGTTTCCAAACACTTTTATATTTTACCCCTCTTTCCAGATATTTTAAATTTTGTTCATTAATTTTTAATTCTTTTTTATTATTCATTGATTATGGAGTACACGCTCCACTCAGAATTTAATTACAAAGTAAACACAATTGCAAGTATTTAATTAAAAAGGCATATATTAGATCAAAATATATGCATTTTTAATTGAATATTTATTTATGGATTGCTCTATTTTCAGAGCAATAGCGAATATATTTATATGAAAAGGGCATACCTCGATATGTTAAAGAATAAAAATGTTTTTTTTTTTTACAAATCTAGGTAGGCTTTTTTATATAAATATATAAAATTTTGTAGCTTTTTGACACAAAATAGCAAATAGTGTTCTCCTAAAGAGGGCTAGTGGATGAATCGTTGAAAATAAAATATAAAAAGATTGAAGATATCCATTTATGATTTTAATTATATTACTCAGGTACACAAATAGATTCTCCATAATAAAAATATTGGTGACAAATCCTTAACCTTTGTGTGTGTGAATCTTGTGACCCGTGTAATTCCGAAGTTATTTTCCTAATTTCTACGTTACATTTTGGTGGTAGATGCTGGGTAATTTAAGGAAAACAGAATGAAGATCGCCGAGAAAACCTTGTGGCCATGGCTGCTATGATCGATATTTTCAGAGACTGGCTCCAGAATTTCACCGCCGTTTCAAAGCCAAGAGTTTCCTCCAAGATGACCATGTCCCTAAAGCCTTTCGAAGGTGTACAGCATCGTTGATCTGAACAACCTTATTCTTTCCCTTGTTAATTTTATTTTTACGAATCTACAAGATGACAAAAGTCTCGTCCTGCCACCAGACTTGCTGGCTTCCTTGCGCGGTCTCAAGTCTAAAGAGCCTTCCCTTCAAATGTTCGTGTTATAGGATACTCAACGCGTGCTGCGCTCCTGGAGCCTCTGCTAGCGTCTACTACAGATCAACAACTACCTGGTGGTGCAGGAGGTAAAAAAAACGTCGCCCTGCGAATTTCAACAACCACCATCACATACATCCACAGCCAGTTCGCAGGAAGGAATCTGGATTCAGCTTTTCCTACAACTATTTTCTTCAAAGCTGGGAGCGTGCTTGGACATTCCCTTTATTCGTGTCGCCCCGCTCAATCTCTTCAGCCGTCCTCTGCCTCAATATCTTTTCGGGACACTACATGCCACGTCATCCTGAAAAATCTGCCTCGAAGTGTGCCAACTATGCGATCGATCGCTGACAAACAGCTTATGGAGTTGCCGCGACCTTTAACCATTCCAAGATGCTTTCGTCCCACAAAGTGTTTCTGGGGATCATCTGGCCGATCTCATCGGTTTCGACTTCAAAAGAAGATCACTTAATCTGCCTCTTCTAATGAAGAGATTTTAGCCAATCTATCTCCCTGTATCTATATTATCTATTATTTAACTTCTCTATCGATGTTATTCTGTGGAATAAAATTATAATAAAAACAATTTATTTTATAATTCCTTTTTTTGGTAGCAACTTATTTTATATTAGATATCACACAATTAATTATCAAATTCAAAAACTATTTCTTTAAAAATGTTTCTAATAAAATGGATATATTTGTTAATGTCTTCTTGGAACCATTCTAAATATTAGTTTAACTATATAGAAATAGAATTAATTCAATAACACTTACTAAAATGTGAATTTATTATCATTATTATTTCAATTTCATTTGATCCCCAATACACTCTTGAAATTGGGGTATGTTATTCCTTTTTGGCCTCTAGATCTCCAATATAAACTTGATATTGGAGTTTGTTATTCCTCTTCGATCCAGATCTCCAATATACTCTTTATATTGGGGTTTGTTATTCCTTTTTGATCTAGATTCCCAATATACCCTTGATATTGGGGTATGTTATTCCTTTTTGGCCTAGATCTCCAATATACCCTTGATATTGGGGTTGGTTATTCCTTTTTGTGTTCAGATCTCCAATATACTCTTGATATTGGAGTTTGTTATTCTTTTTTGTTCTAGATCCCCAAAATACCCTTGATATTGGGGTTTGTTGTTCCCTTTTGTTCATATCTCCAATATACTCTTGATATTGGAGTTTGTAATTCCTTTTTGGTCCCCAAATCTCCAATATACTCTTTATATTGGAGTTTGTTATTCCTTTTTGGTCCAGATATCCAATATACTCTTGATATTGGATTTTGTTATTCCTTTTTGTTTTAGATCTCCAATATACTCTTGATGTTGGTGTTTGTTTTTCCTTTTTGGTCCAGATCTCCAATACACACTTGATATTGGAGTTGGTTATTCTTTTTTGGTCGAGATCTCCAATACACTCTTGATATTGGAGTTTGTTATTCCTTTTTGTTCTCTAGAGTTCCAATACACTCTTGATATTGGGATTTGTTATTCCTTTTTGTTCTAGATCTCCAATACACTCTTGATATTGGAGTTTCTTATTTCTTTTTGTTCTCTAGAGTTCCAATATACTCTTGATATTGGGGTTTGTTAATCCTTTTTGTTCTAGATCTCCAATACACTCTTGATATTGGAGTTTGTTATTCCTTTTTGTTCTAGGTCTCCAATATACTCTTGATATTGGAGTTTGTTATTCCTTTTTGGGCCAGATCTCCAATATACCCTTGATATTGGAGTTTGTTATTACTTTTTGTTCTAGATCTCCAATATACTCTTGATATTGGGGTTTGTTATTCCTTTTTGATCTAGATCTCCAATTAACTCTTGATATTGGAGTTTGTTATTCCTTTTTGTTCTGGATCTCCAATATACCTCTGATATTGGAGTTTGTTATTCCTTTTTGATAAGCTTAAATGTTTTTTTTTTCAGAATATATTTCTGAATTTCTTCTTTTTCAAACTCCAAATATATTTCACCTACTCTCTCGCTTTCTTTCTTGCTCGGTCTTCTATCCATTTGTGTCGCTAGTAATGATGATAAATTTACATTTTTCACAGAGAGGGAGTAATTTTAAATTATATTTGTTCAGTACTAAATATATTTTTAATGATTCAGAGTCTCAATAACCAATGTAGGGTATACCTCGAGATAAGGTAGGGCTGGCACTTGGCATATTGTTGTTTCAATGGCTGGCTGAGGGTTGGCCACTGACTGGACTACTGGATCGCGGGGCTCGGGTTAGGTCATAGGCTGGGTCGTTGGATCTATGTTGTTCAGGGGATGGCCACAGACTGGTCCACTGGATGGGGCTATGGGGCTCACTTGGATTGATAATCCCATCCTTCAGAATAAAATACCTTTTTTACCTCTAGAAATAGAATTGAACCACTCTTTGTTGACACACAATCACAGAGAATATGTATCTTGTTTAAAGCTTGGTGAATATTACATTATTTCGCTAAAAATATATTTATGTAGTTTCTATAAACCTTTAATAACCAATTGTAAAATATGAATCATCAATATAATAAAAAACCTAGTTGGAAATAATAAACTAGATATGAGCTCATTACAGTGAATAATTTTGAGGTAGAATTAGATATTATTATTGTTATAGATTCACAACTGTTTTAAGCTACGAAACTGACATTTCCCATGTTTAAATTCAACGAGAGAGAAAGGGAAAGTTATTTTCCTTTATGAATCAAATTATCATTAATATCTACAAAGGGATTATTTATTTATGGTAGTTCTAATTTAAAGTAAACCAAGATATCATTTGATATAAAATGTTCAAGTTGGGGATTTGAAAGTTAATTTAAACAAAGACCATCTGTAATGAGGTGGTTTCTATTTGTTCTCTATAATTGAACTATACCAAAATCATCTTCTATCAGAGTTGTTTACCAATTTGGAATTATGATATCAATAATTGTAAAATCATCTGCTTTGAGATGGTTGTTTAATGTTAATTTAGAGTTGAATTATACCATGATCATCTGATTTGAGGTGGTCGCCATGTTTAAATTTATATTTGATTTATATAAAAATCATCTGCTCTGAGATGGTTGCTTACTGGTTATTTACAGTTGATTTATACTAAGATCATCTGCTATGAGGTGGTCACCTTAGTCATATTTTATACTTGAGTCACTCCAAGACCATCTGAAGAACTGTTCCTATGTTCAATACAACATGTGATCCACAATAAGTGATCTCTTTACTAAAACTGCTTCATGGCATCAACAGAGATTTATTATTTATCACCTTTTATAAATAGAAGAAATAATTATGTGTGTATTATCAAGAATATAGTTGTATACCATATTGTTCAAATAATTTTAAATCACAAAAACACCTCAAAATCTTGAAATATATTCTATAAAATTCAAACTAATTAATTTATTTAAATTAACGAGTTTGAAGAATTTATGAACTTTTTTTTAACAAAAGGGACTGCCTATTTATCAATGAAACGATTTATAACTCTGAAATGATTAACTAGCAGTTGATTAATTTTGTTTACTTCTGAATGTGTTGAATATAATTTCCTAAATAAAATATCCTAAATGTCTATCATTAATATTTAAAAATGGTTTTGTGAAATATTTTAGTTCTGAAAATAATACATTGATTTATTTCCAGTTTTAAGAAATGATCATTAAAATATAGCGACAAACATACCATGTTGATATAATATTTATTTATATTATATTTTTACAAAAGCAACTTTAAGCCCTCATATTTAAACACCTGTAAGTTACTTCTTCTCACTACTACTTTAAACTAATCTTTTTTTGTGTGTTTTATAGAAGTTTTAGCCAGTCTGCTCCAACTTTAATGTTGCTTCACTTCAATACTTCAGAAAAAAAAAACGATTTCGCATTAAATAAATAATTTTCAAACTCACCTATTATGTGCAACTGGTTATTTTAAATCCCATTCATCAAATGGAGAAATAATAGAAAACATAGATGACACCTATAATACAGTCAATACCCTTTGTATATTTTTTAACATTTTAAAGATTTTATGACAGGAAAAGTAGCCTTTTACATACACACATTTTAGATCAATTATTTTTAAAAATCGGTTTCCATTTGGCTATAAAATACCCTAAGAAACCTTGTACTAGATGATCGCCTCTTTGTTAAATTCTTAGGATTTCATAGTTGCCTTATGAATATGAAAAAATCCAAATCTACTTTGAACTGAGGATGGCCTTAACATTAATAAATGGGCTCCAGATGGGGCATTTGTATTTAACAAAGCTCTTGTTGTGTGGGTTTGTCACCAGCCGAATCTGCTTGTTTGGAGAGACAGTCAATAGATTTTACATTTTTTCTGTTCAATATCAATAGGTGAGATAGCTAGTTCATTTTTATAAAAATATACTCTTGATATATTTATCATCAATATTTAAAAAATTACAAAGCACAATAACGCGCCACCTATATATAATAAATGAAAACATTGAGACGCGAGTGTTTCTTTCACAAATAAATACAACTTTTAATGTCCTTATTGCAATGAAAAATATTGGGAGGGCTTGGCTCATCAGTAGTGAACCCTACCAGCGGTGTCGCCTATAGAAGGACATGTTGGCCCGAAAGCTAGAGAAATAAAAATAAGTAAAGGAACCTGGCTCTGATTTGCTTGTTGATTTTGTAAAATTTTGAAGGGAGCGATGTATACGTATTAAGGATTTTATGCACCGAACTCTGCCACAAAATGACAAATAAGCCTGTTAAACAACATATTGAATATCATCCTCAATTAACGCCATCTATCAACGAAAAAAAAAATGTCGCGCTACTTTATTTTTCAAATATATATATAATTGGAAGATATTTTTACAGCAAGTCATGTTGTAATAAAACGAACATTGTGATTTTTTGGAAGAGCATTGCTCGATGCTAAAGTTTTTTTTTTAATTTTAAGTGAACATTGCTACAATCCTAGAAGCATATGTCCATAGTTCTTTCAAAAACCAATTCTCTGTACTCTCTTTAATCAATATCAGTTATATATGTGGATAATTAGTCTAGAACAATAGTAGAGCGGTCTAGAGATTAAAAAGGGAGAGTTCACTACTGATGAGCCATTCCCGCCATCTTTCAATTTCTATTCAATACAGTAGAAGGGCTGTAGACAAATAAATTTAATTTTTCATGGGAAAAAAAATAGTGCAAATGTGATATTATATTGGGATAAAAGGTGCATAAATTATGAAAATGGCATCTCCTTATCGTGCAACTGAATGTTGCTATCGGAATAAATATCAACTTTTCTCGTTGATTTTCAAATATTTCTTTTTCATAATTTATGCACCTTATCCCAGTACAATATCACATTTACACTATTATTTTAGCATTGTGTCGCTGTCTCACGCAATTCTGCCCTTAACTACCCGTTTCTTGATTTTTCGGGATGCCTGAATGACCAGTTCTTTGGTCGTAGAGGTACAGCTTGCACCACGCGATGAGGGCCAACAGACCGAAACGCGTCCGTGGTTAGCTTTTCTTGATAAATCAAGAATGGGTATTTGGTCAATTCTGGTATTTATTAAAAATCAACGAGAATAGTTGATATTTATTCCGATAGATGGCGCAAGCCATCTGCAACTTTCAGTCGCACGTTAAGGAGATGCCTTTTTCATTAATTATTTATATTTGAATATAAATTTGCGCGTCAGAAGAATTATAAAAATCAATTATTGAGAATAAGGCATCTCCTTCCTGATCGTGCAACTTAAAGTTGCTGATGGCTTGTGCCAACTATCGGAATAAATATCAACAAATCGTTGATTTAATAATTCAAGAATTGGGTAAATACCTTTTCTCGATTATTTATTTGAAAATAGATACTTCAGCCAGATAGAGTCTTATTTTCTTAACATTTAAACAAAAAATGTTTTGTCTTCGTCAGGAGAAATAAGAAAAAAAAAGCATTTGGCAAGGCGTTAAAATTATTCTGATTGATTGATTAACCATTAAAGGGTATTTGGCCAATTCTGGAATAATTGGAAATCAACGATTAGTTGATATTTATTCCGACAGATGGCTCAAGCCATCAGCAACTTTAGGTTGCACGATCAGGAGATGTTATTTTTCTTAATATATCCACCTGATACCAATACAATTTCACTATTTTCACAATTCCAATAAATCTTTATTTGTTTACAATTACGTTTCGAATAGTGGACAGTTTTTTTTATTTGTGAAATATAAAGTTCTCACAACTTTCTACCATCGAAGTGAGCTGAGTGTATAATTAGGGTATAATGGGTCATAGCGGTAAACAATGAGAGCTCTCCTGAGAAATAAATCAATGGCATTTTCAAACAAAGCAGACGATCTATCGATAAACTCAGCAGCAGATTTTTTCGATGGCCAAAATCACAAAGCCAGGTTAGTTGGTCGTCGATAAGAAGTAAATCAGCTTTCCAATATATTCGGATATCAAGACCTTGAAATAATGCAATTGCCTAGAAAATCAAGACTTGAAGTTTTAATTCCAAAATCAAATTAAATTTAAATAATAGATATGAATAAAGATAAAATCAATATTCTGAAATAAATCACATAAGAGCTTCTGAATAATTCTATTAAATGACTTTTCATATTTTTATAATCTCTTAATAAGACAAGGTAAATTGTAAACCGAAAAATGTATTCGGAAGAATTCAATGTAAAAAAGGATATAATGATGTGACAAAAATGTATATGACGTCAGCTTATAGATATCAAATTATCACTTTTTTTTTCAACTTTTAAATATTGAATTGCAATTATGTATGTACAAAGCCAGTGTTTATAAATAGAACTTTCTGGAAGGTTTGTGAACATTCAGAATATCAAGATAGACAAAAGACGACAAGATATGGTCAAAAACAAGATAATATAAATATATAAAATATATCAATATAAAAGCAAATAGCAGACACAATACAAACAAATACATATTCAGGAAGTCTGTACATCCACAATTTAAATCCTGTTAACATACTCCACGCTTTATCTTGAATCTGTATTCTAAAAAATATTTTTTATCAATCTACATTTACATATAGATACTTAAAATTTTTCTAAAATTACTGTATATCTATTTGATAAAATATTGTATTTCTTCATATTTTAAAAGTATTGTATTGTATATATCAATTTTTGATATGATTTATAATTTTCTATTTCTGAACCAAAAGAGGATTGCCTATATTGAAAGGTTTTGTAATTGTTTATAGCTGAAAGTATTGCCGTTGTCTATATATAAAAGTATTGTATTTTTTGTGCCTGAAAACCTGCATAATTCTTTATATCTCAAAGAGAAAGAGAGTAAAGTATTTGTCTATATCCAAAAGTATTGTATTTTTTGTGTAAATCTGAAGTATTGTATTTGTTTGTATCAGAAAAATAGTGTTGTATTCATATCTGAATGTATCGTATTTGTCTATATATGAAAGTATTGCATTTGTTTATTTCTGAAAGTATTGTATTTGTTTATATATGAAAGTAGTATATCTCTATATATACGAAATTTTTGTATTTTTTATATATGTAAGAAATTGTAATTGTCTATAACTGAAAGTATCGTATTTGTTTATATCCGAAAAAGAGTATTGTATTTTCTACCTTAATTCATATTATATTTGTCTATTTCTGAATGTATTGTATTTATGGCTTTATTAGAAAGTTTTGCATTTGCCTATATCAGAAAGTTTTGTATTTGTCTATATAATGAAGTATTGTATTTTTGCCTATTTTATGAATTTTTATATTTTTTGGCTAGTTAGAGTATTTTTAAATCTGTTTTTTTTTGTAAAATCATTGTATATTTATATTTCTAAAAATATTAATTTTATCTATTTTTTTATTGTTTTAGTCTATTTCTGAAAATATTTTATATATCCATCATTGAAAGTGTTGTATTTTTCTAATTCAGAAAGTATTATTTTTGTCTATTTATGTGTGTGTAAGTAATGTGTTTATATATTTCTGGAAATACGTGTATTGTAATTTTTTGATTCTGAAATCATTTTATCTATTTCTAAAGTTATTGTATTTATCGATTTCTCAGAAAATGTTGTATTTATACAGGGTCCATTATGAAAGTAATGAGCATAATGTTATTGTGACGCGATGATAGATGGCAGCACAGTAAAACCGTGGGAAATGTGGTGGAGGGATATGCCCTTTCAATCTATCCGGTCGTCAGTTGAGTTCAAGCAGCGTGAGGGGAAATACATGCCTCCGCTTGAAGTGTGTTTTCAACTTTTGTAACATAGAGCGATGCAGCGTTCGCTTGAAAAACGATACGCCATAAAGTTTTGCGTGAGGCTTAGAAAAAAAATGCAACCGAAACATTCCAGATGCTGCAAAAAGCCTTCAAGGACGATTGCATTTCAAGAGCACAGTCTGGGAAGTGGCACAAGGCGTTCAAGGAGGGCCGGGAGGAGGTCGCCGACGAACCCCCTTCAGGGCGCCCAACAACGGCCAGAACTGACGAGAACGTGGATCGTGTGCTCGAAGTTTTGCGTACCGACCGTCGATTAAGCATCCAGCAAATTGCTAACACATTACACATGTCCACATTTGTGGTACATGGGATAGTGACCGAGAATCTGCAAATACGTAAGGTCTGTGCCAAGCTTGTGCCGAAAGTGTTGACGCAAGACCAGAAAGAACTTAGAGTTTTGCGCTGTCAAGAATTGTTGGATTTGATTCAAAATGAACCGGACTTTCTGAACTCTGTAGTAACCAGAGACGAATCCTGGATGTTTGAATACGACCCAGAGTCGAAAAGGCAGAGCTGTGCATGGCACACAAAATCATCCCCACGCCCCAAGAAAGCGCGAATGAGCAAGTCGCGCATCAAAACGATGATCATTGTCTTCTTTGACATCCGAGGAATAGTCCATTGTGAGTTTGTACCGCAGGGACATATTGTGAACTCAGCCTTTTACCTGGAGGTGCTCAGGAGATTGAAACGCCGGATCGCACGTGTGAGGACTGACATTAAAGACACGGTCAAGTTCCACCATGACAATGCCACCAGCCACACAGCCTTCATCATTACCAACTTCCTGGCCCGGAGCAACACCCCAGTGATCCCTCACCCCCCTTACAGTACCGACTTAGCTCCATGTGACTTCTTTTTGTTTCCGCAACTCAAGACAGAGACGAAAGAAAAATATTGGGAAACTGTGGAAAACATCCAACACCATGTTACAACGTTCCTAAGAAGCATTCCTGTCGAGGAGTTTCAGGGAGCCTTTCAGGCGTGGCAAACGCGTCTCCGCAAGTGTATTGATGCAGGAGGAATGTATTTTGAAGAATATTGAACATTTGCACAAATTACGATCAATAAATGTATTTTGCCAGTAAATGCTCATTTCTCTCATAATGGACCCTGTATATATATCTGAAAGCATTTGTATATATAACTTTTCAGGTAGTGTAATGTATTCGCTATTATATTGGAAATATATTCTGTTTATCTATTTATGAAGGTATTGCATATATTTTCGCAGAGAGAAAAAGTATTGTATTTACTATTATATTGAGAAGAAAGTGTATTTATCTATTTCTAAAAAATATGTATTTATTTATTTTCTGTAAGTATATTGAGTGTGTATTTGTATATTTATGAAAAAAAGTAATTTATATCTCTAATAGTTTTGGAAAAAAAATCTGTAATAGTATTTATATATATCTGAGAGTATTTTATCTCTCTATTTTTGAGTGTAAGTATTCGATCTTCTTCTCTACTTGCTACCTTGTTTGAATAAATTCTTGTTTGTGAAAAATTAAATAATATCTATTAAATACACTCTATCTTTTTTATAATAATTTATATATTTTTAATCGAAATAAAAGTTATTTTAAAATATTAAATGTACCTTGTTTCAAAAATTGTGTATATAATTTATGCGATTTCTCTTTTCTCTCTTCAACTTTTAAAAATATTGTAAATTACTATATTAGTATATATTGGCGTATATTAACTATTATATATATGTATATTTTCGTGAAATTTTATATATGTAAATAAATATTGATTTAAATATCGAATATAATATTATTTTGTGTATAAACCAATATTTTGGTCTCTCAATCCCTACTTATTTTGATCTTTTCATTTTTAAATCCCTCAAGAGAATTTTATGAGAGACTAAAATTCTTTAAAAATGGATTTGTGTCAAAACATATTTTTTATTCATATTTTAACATACTGTCAGACCACATCTTAAAAGCCTGAAAATTTGCACCTAGGCTCAATCAGATAACAATGATTGTTTATAATGTTAATAAAACCTTTCTCAAATAAAACCTTTCTTAAATAACAGAAAGTAAGATGAAGCAAGTAAACGAATAAAAATACAAGAAATAGGTAAAAAAATAATTTATGGCTAAAAATATGTTTTAAAAAAATTTAAAATGATCAATTTATCAAAAGGAATGGTAGAAATAAATACGAAAAAATATATAATCATCATAGTACAAAATAATTACTATTGCCTTCATGTTTAATTGAATATAAATAGATGTTCTGGACATCTAATAAAATAGAACCTCGAAATAATAGCATTATAATCGTGAGTGAGAATGTAGAACTGTTTCAGTCAGTGCAAAAATTATTGCATTTGTTTATATAAACAGAAAAAACAAAATATATTTATAAAAGACATATTAGCCAAATAATGGATTCAAAATATTTTATGAAAAGGCTTACATAAGAAGTTTCGCTAAACATAAGAAATTCACACTTTCAACTACCATTATAAAATAGATTTTTATGGCTATAAATAAAAGCGACAAAGAAGACATTATAATTATTGAACTTTATTTTTATGAAGAAACTCGCTATAAAGCTTCAAAGCTTTTTTAATTTCACATAGAGTTATATCCAATATGTGATGAATTTCTATATAGTCTCATTTTAGTTTAGTTTATATTTTAATTGTTTATTGTCAGGATATATATTTATATAGAGAGAGATTGAGATCTCTAAGCATTATTTTTCACACAAACCTTTTTTCCCTTTTAATTCAAAAGAATGCATCTTCTTATATAGAAGTTTTAATATTTCAACTAAGAATACTATTTTGAGTCATGAGTCAACGGACATGTTTGTTCTGGTTCCAAATATTTTGAAATTGCACCAAATACATATATTTAAAGGGAGAGGTGTCTTTTTTTTAGAACATATGTATGCAAGAATATTTACTTCACGGCCTATATGTGGCATCATTTAATTCGCGCTCTGATTAGTTTCATGAGGTCAAATGCTGATTGGCTCTTTTGGCAATTGTAACAAATTATTTCATACAAAGCAATGTATAACACGCCATCTATATATAACAAATGAAAACATTAAGAGACGCGAATGTTTCTTTTCACAAATAAATAAAATAATTCTACTGATCTTACTGCGATGAAAAATATGATGAGGGCTTAGCTC
Source organism: Cordylochernes scorpioides (assembly GCA_030710605.1). NCBI lineage: Eukaryota > Metazoa > Arthropoda > Arachnida > Pseudoscorpiones > Chernetidae > Cordylochernes > Cordylochernes scorpioides. The sequence continues at coordinate 9,854,114 of CP092885.1, read as the reverse complement.
ATCAGTGGGGAACCCTACCAGCGGTTTACCCAATTTTAGCTACCAGACACTCAGAGCTCTAATACTGTATAGGAACATTCTGCTTATATAAGCTATACTGAAGGGTGGAATCTTAGAAATGGTATTAAGGCAAACTATGGACATTAGGTTTTAGGAAAGAAGAATTACATTTAAATATTTTATTCGAGCAATACTCTTCAGCAAACAAAAAGGAAAGGTTAGGCATAAATTAACACAAAACAATAACGCGCCATCTATTTATTACAAATAAAAACATTAAGACGAGAATTTTTCTTTTCACAGAAAAATAAATATTATACTGTCATTAATGCAATAAAAACTATTTTATTAATATATTATTCCCACCTCTTTATATTTTTATATTTCTTAACAACAATATCAGGTATTTTAAAGGTTTTATTTGTCTTTGGACTAAAATATTCGTCGTGTCATTTTTAATTTATTTTCCTCAATTTCTACATGCGATGAACTTCTAATATTGTTATTTAGTTTAAGGTAAAACTATGGAACACCTCAGAGCTGGTTTTATATCTATAGACCAGTTCATAGAACGGATAATAATAATTTAGCATATAATTGATAGCAGAAGGACCTGGCTTTGCCAAGTGTATCCGCGGTGAAGGTTTTCCAAACGAATAATTTGTTATCAAATCTTTGTTATTATGATTGTATTTCGCTTATTCTAATTTGTAATCGTGATTATAATAATGAACTTAGGAAATACCAATATTATCAGTATATAGTATAGTGTTTCTAATTTACTCTTTAGAAATAATTAAAAGATTTTAACACATGAGGTCACATAGTTGTTCTATGTTGTTTAGTGTGCTGTGGAATTCTGGATTCGGTGTCACTCCAATGTTCCTACTGCGGTGAAACTCCAGGAAAAGAGAAGATGCCATAATCTTTATCTACTACGAGACCAAGGAGGCTGTGGTTTCCTACAAGACTCAGCACGTCCAGTCCACATGTGAGTAATGTTCCTCTATATCTAGCTGGGACAATTGGGATGGACAACGTGGGTGACAAAGTTATCATGAACTTTGAGTTCTAAGATATAATTTACCCTATGTGAAAGGAATTGACAGCAGCCAGGTAGTGCTTAGATGCTTTTTTTTAATCAAATGTTTAGTTTGTTCGACTGATCATTTAAAGAAATATATTTTTAAAAAATAATTCCAAAATAGTGTCTAATTGAATTCATATGAACATTTTATTGTAATATATTGATATGTAAAAAGGTAGAAATCAAATATCTCATTGAAATAGGTTAAAAAACTTATTACTAAGATATTGTGGTTTTGTCATCAACCTCTGAGTTCTCTACTCAAATAAAACAATAAATAGATAGTTTCAGGTTTTATCTTCTTTTTGACAGACGAAGTGATCTTTCTTTTAAAAATCAATATCCTCACAACAAAATTTCCATTTATATTTCGGCCGTGGAATTAGCCTAGCGACATTTCCAAATAAACCTTTCTGTAATTTTCTGAGAATTTATTGAATCCCTTGTGGACATTGTGGAATCCCAAGACTGACAAGCCATTATTCTGAAACCAGTATCTCGGTCACTTCGTTTTCATTCCCCGCTTTTTGAACATTTCCGTTAAATATCTAATGTGTTAAGATCCATGATATAATCCTTTAATCTAGCCCTGTGAAATGCTACGTTTCAGCAGGATAACTCACCTGCGTATGATACTGGTATTGTTCATAACCTCATACTTACAGAAATTTGTGACTGCTTGACCCTACCTGTATCCACTGTTCAGAAGAGCCACAGACAGTCGATCATCTTCTCTTCAGCGGTCCAGCATTCCCAAGACATAGGATTCAAACAGATATCCTGCTCGGAATGACCCACTTCAATCCTAGATCTATGTCCAGCCTTCCAGTCTCAACGCCATCATGGAAATTCCTGGTCAACTGGTTCAACTCAGCAATCAAAACAGGAACCGAGTAAAAGCGCTCAACACTAGTCAATAATAGTGAGCTGGACTCCCTGGGTAGTTGGCGTTCTGCACTTCAGGAACCTGGGTTATAAATATTCCTCTCTCTTGTGGCTGCTACCCTGACAAACACGTTCTCCTGACGTTCATAAATAGAAAAAGTCTGATCATTGGACTCCGAATGGCTGGCTCATCACCACACGATGAACTGTGTTATCAAGTTTGGGCTGTATGGGATGTTTCTCCCTGTACATGCCATCTATTCTCTGTTTGACTCAATTCCCTTGCGTAAAAATGCTGTTGCTGCTGCCAAAATAGTTCTTCTGGGAACAGATTTCTCAGTATCCATATTTCAAAAAAAGATTCTTGTAATTTTAATTACTTTTTAATCCAAGACTATTATAATTGTGTACATATAGCATAGCCGAGATGCCTTAACGATTTTATTGAATCCAAAGATCTAAAATATAAATTAAATAAATTAACTTTAGAAGAAAAAAAATGAAATTTAGATATCTCAAGTATAATGTCGGATTTTGTTTAATTTTAAATGACTATTCTGATAAACAACAAAAATTAAACTTTTCAAAGCTTCTTCTCTAACAACATACTAAATTTTCATTTTTCTCAATTAATTTGTATTCATGGAAATTTCAGAATATTTTGAAAAATATTTAAAACAGTTGAAGACTCGGGAATATTTTATGTAGAAACGAGGAAAAACCCTCAATGCATCTTTTATTTGATCGCCCTGTCTTTCAGGACTTTAGAATCAACAATAAGTTAATAGTAAAAGATCTGAGTATTCTCATTTTTAGTGAAGAAAGTATATTAAATTTGATACCTTTTGCAGATATAATTTGAATTCTATAGCAACAAATATCTTTAAGGAAACTCTGTGATAATATATATTATATTGATTGTAGATATTCCAAGAAATTTCTTTCTTTTCTCGTTAAGAGCTTGATTTGTTCTTAGAATGTTTAAACTCTCAATTTTTTTCTCTTTTAATAATAATGATAAATGAACAATTTTGGTGGAAATATTTAATAGCAATGTTTTTTTTTTATTATTATTATTTTCTCTCTTTCTCCTTGTCAATATCCTATGACTATTCCATATGGCCTACATTTTTGTAAATATGTATAGAAAAATATAGAGGCATGCTTGCATGATAGCGCAAGTGTCCATAGGGGGACATAGCGCTTTAAATTGAAATTAATCCAAGATAATTGATTTTTTTCAATAAATATAATTATTTTTTATTTGAATTAGATCCTGGTGGGTCATTTCTAATTTCAAGTTGTATATGTTAAATTGGCGCCATCTTTCATTAAAATAACTGATAAATAACGCTAATAATATAATATTGCCATTCTAGAAGTAAGAAAAGTAAGAGAGATAATCGATTTCAAACATTTCCTTTGTGAACTATTTCTCTTTATTTGGTAAAAATATTCACTCGGAGAGCGTTGTCTTACCCAATTAACTGGAATTATATATATATATGGGTTTTATCCTCCGCGTAAAATTATAATTTCATAATCTTTGATATTATATGATATACATTCAATAGATTTTTAATTATGCAATATGTGCACAGTTATTAGAAATGAATTCACACAATTCTTCTACCCTTTATTAGATGTTATTGAGAGAATATTATTTATTAATGTCCCCTCTAATAACTCGTTTTTTTAGGTTGACAGCTCCTGACCTTCCCCTCCAAAGTGAAAGTTCAGTCCCAGAAGAGAAATCTTTCCTAATTGCGGTAATACAGAACTTACCTTTTATCATTACAACTTCCTCAATGATGTGCTTGAAATTGACAATTTTGAAAAGATAAAACAATTTCCAGAGTTAAGTTTAGTCAAGTATTCCGTGCTAAAAATAAAAATTACGAAGATATTTAAACCAAGAGAGAAGTACTTCAAATTACCAAAGGTTTACCTTTTTGTTTGAGCTAGTTCTAAATTTTTCATATTAATAATGTATTATCTAAAATATTTAACTTCTTCATAATGAATGAAAAGAAAAAAATTATAAAAAGACAAGGTTTTATACCATTGAAATACGTTAGGATTACATTATCTTGAAATTCACAGCATCATTCACAAGGATGTGAAATTGTGAAATACCTTTTTTCTATTTGATGGTCACATAACAATGGTATAATATAGCCTTTGTAAGTTTAACATCAAACAAAGGCAAAATCCAAGCTGTTTTGGTGGCCCTTTGATTTATATGGCCCCAAAAATCGTTCTGAAGAAGTCTTATTATTTTGGCGCCATTTGGTGGACCTTGGACGCTACCTTTCAGGTTAAACCTCTGCTTTTCATATAAAGGGAAAGGTACAAAAATACTGTTTAAACTGTGCAGCAGTATTGTGATTACTATGAAAATATGGTGCAAATATGACCAAGTTGAAAGAGCCAATTTCAGCGCTCGAACTGCTATCAATGGATAATGTTGGAATCCTATGTCATGATCAGGAAGGGAGCGCAGGGGGAGTCTGTAGGATAAGATGCTTAGAAACTCTTCTTTTTGAGGGTGTGGTCTCCACTCTGGAGGGGCGTGGGTGGGAGCCCTCCAGGAGGGGGGTGGGGTTGTATACCACCTCTCTCGCGACTCCCTTCGTGGATAAATAGCTTCTTAAACCTCTTTTTGAGAACCAAATGCTATTAATTCTGTCTATAATTACATAACACAGGACATACAGAGAAAGTGAGCCCCATAGCCTCAGAGGACTAGTCTGTGGCCTCCCCCTTGAACCCATAGATCCTTTGGCCTGGCTTGTGACCTTTCCCTGGGCCCTATTGATTCGGTGGTCTGGGATGTGTGCTGACTCTAAGCTGGCCATGATTTCCATCAACAGCATGCCAACTGCTTGCTCTACTTTATCTTGTGGTATCCCAACATTTACGATGGGACTCTGAATAAATATACTTAATGAAGTACTGAACAAATTTGAGTGTTAAACCTTTTTTGTTGATTTAATTCTATCCCTATATAAATTAAACTAATTTTAGAGGTTCCAATTGATATATAGAGATTGGCCAGTAAGTCCTGAACCCTTTTATTTTTTGTTATAAATTGAAAGGCAAACTAGATTAAAATAGTTTTAATTTTTATTCTAGTTTTCTTTTTAATGTTTAATAAAAAATAAAGGTTTCGGGACTTATGGACCAACTTGTATATTTAATTTAAATATAAATGAATATCTTCAACCATTTTATATATTTCAGCGTTTACAACCACTTTTATATTTTACCCCTCTTTCCAAATATTTTAAAATTTGTTCATTAATTTTGAATTCTTTTTTATTATTCATCTAAAATATCAGTTCACTCAGAATTTGAATACAAAGAAAACACAATTGCGAATATTTAATTAAAAAGGCATATATTAGATTAAAATATATGCCTTTCTAATTAAATATTTATTTATGGATTGCTCTATTATCAAAACAATAGCAAATATATTTATATAAAAAGAGCGTACCTCGATATGTTAAAGAAAAAAAAAACATTTTTTTCTTTAACAAATCTATGTAGGCTTTTTTATATAAATATATAAAATTTTGATCGCTTTTTGACACGAAATAGCAAATAGAGTTTTCCTGAAGAGGGCAAGTGGCTGACACGTTGAAAATAAAATATAAAAAGAATGAAGATATTCATTTATGATTTTAATTATATGAATCAACTACATAGATAGATTCTCCATAATGTACATATTGGTGACAATTCCTTAACCTTTGTGTGTGTGATTCTTGTGGCCCGTGTAATTCTGAAGTTTCCTGTCCCAATTTCTACGTTACATTTTGGTGGTAGATGCTGGGTATATTAGGGAAAACAGACTGAAGATCGCCGGGAAAACTTTGTGGCCATGGCTGCTATGATCTACATTTTCAGAGACTGGCTCCAGGATTTAACCACCGTGTCAAAGCCAAAGGTTTCCTCCAAGATGACCATGTCTCTATAGCCTTTCGTAGGTGTACAGCATCGTTGATCTGAACAACCTGGTTCTCCTCCTTTATAGTTTTATTTCTAAAAGTCTGCACGATGACAAAAGTCTCGTCTGGCCACCAAACCTGCTAAATTCCTTGCGCGGTCTCTAGTCTGGTGTCGGAGCCTTTCCTTAAAATGTTCGTGTTATAGGATGTTCAACGCGTGCTACGCTCCTAGAGCCTCTGCTAGCGTCTACTACAGGTCACCAACTACCGGGTGGTGCACAAGGTAAAAAACGTCGTCCTGCAAATTTCAACAACAACCCTCACACACATCTGCAGCCAGTTCGCGGGAAGGAATCTGGATTCAGCTCTTCCTACAAATATATTTTTCAAGCTGGGGGCGTGATTGGACATACCCTTTATTCGTGTCGAGTCCCCTTAATCTCCTCAGCCCTCGTACGCCTCAATAACCTTTCGGGACACTACATGCCACGACATCCTGAACAATCTGCCTCGAGGAGTGCCAGCTATGCGATAGATCGCTGATGAACAGCATATGGAGTTGCCGCTACCTTTAACTATTTCAAGATGTTTTCGTCCCACAATGTGTTTCTGGGGATCAACTAGCCGTTCTCATTGGTTTCGACTTCAAAAGAAGA
>CP092885.1:9814869-9847433 GCA_030710605.1 Cordylochernes scorpioides | reverse complement strand
AGCATAAAAGAATAATTTATTCAGCAAATTGCATTGTTGGCTCATCCAATCATTTTCATCTTAAATTTGAGCATGAGATTATCCTTATTTCAATCAGTGATGAAGTGATGAATTAGGCGACTTTTAAGTTTTCAGCTTGTAAGTTTAGTCTTATGGATATTGTTTTCTTACATTTCCCACAAGGTTCATATGGTTCATAGGCATGAAATTATAGGTCAGCATGGTGTAATCCGACTCGAACTACCTCTCTCTAAAAGACAACACCTAGTTGAAGTGCCAAAATCTCCCTTTAGAGAGAGGGAGAGATGTCTTCCTACTGGAGAGCTACTTCAGACAAAATTCTTCAATTCAACACCACAACGGATCAGTATTTTAGGTTGAATTAAAGTCGGTGTAGAATTATAGCCGGTTAAATTGAGGGAAATAGTCAAGTAGGTGTTGATAAATGAGAAAGGAATCAGAAGATAATTCAGGACTTCATATTTCACCCAAAAGACCTTTTAAAAATTATTGAATACCAAATAATTGAGAATATCTGCTAGCATCATATAAGCTGTCTCAAATATCAGAGTAAAAGACAAAGATTTTTCCCTGGAGAGTTCCAAATTTGAATATTTTATTACACCCCCCCCCTCCTCCTCATTTGTAATAAATATTTTGGCAATATGTTTCTCATGATGTATATCAATACAAAGCAATCTATTTAATTATATTTGAATGTAATTCTACTGTCCTAAGAGCTTTTGTTCATAGTTTAGTTAAATACCATTTCTAAGATTCCACCTTTCAGTGTAGAATATTTTATCAAAATCATCCAATACAGTATTAGAGGCGGTCTGGTAGATTAAATTGGCGAAACCGCTGGGAGGGTTCATTACTGATGAGCCAAGCCCTCCCAATATTTTTCACCGCAGTAAGGACAGTAGAAAATTCGATATATTTGTGAAAAAGAAACATTCGCATCTTAATGTCTTCATTCGTTATATATAGATGGCGCGTTATTGCTTTGTATTAATTTTTTAAATGTTAGACAATAAATGATTAGTCTGATGATCGAACATCGTGTGCTGAGAACATGTACGACAACATGTAGGTATGTTTTCCCACGTGACGCAGCGGAGCGTGACCTTGCCTGCACGGGTGAGTCAGTTGTTGTTTTGAACTCTGTATGGATGGACATTAAAACATGGTGGCAGCGATAACTGGATAAAATACGAACCCGTATATTGCAAAATATCGATTTTTGCGTACCTTGGAAGATAATTCAACATGGCTCAGATTCAACCTCCAGAAACTTTCGAATTCTCGACTCCCAACGAATGGCCCAAATGGAGGAAGATATTCGAACGATACCTCGTGGTCAGTGGAATGAAGAAGAAAGAGGAGGCGGACAAGATCGATTTGTTCATGTACTTGATGGGTGACCGCGCGGATGATATATTCAGGACCTTCAAGTTCGAAAAGGAGGAAGAGGCAACGAAAATTGATTCCGTCCTCAAGGCGTTCGACAGCCACTTCTGTGTCAGGAAGAATATTATCTACGAACGTGCGAAATTTAATTCAAGAATCCAAGAGGATCGGGAGCCAGTGGACGAATTCATCACTTCATTGTACAAATTGGCTGATAGTTGCGAATTTGAGGGTCTTCATGAGCAGTTGATCCGTGACCGAATAGTGGTTGGAGTGAGGGACAAAGCTTTATCTGAAAGAATGCAGTTGGACAGCGAACTGACTTTGGAAAAGGCGGTGAAAATGGTTCGACAGCAGGAAGCCGTTCGACAGCAGCAAGTCGACCTGCAGCGTCTCTCAACAGGCCAAAAGGTCAATCAGGTGAAGTTCAACTCGAAGAAACAATCACCGAAACAACAACAGCAGCCTTCGAGGAAGAAGGAGAAGTCAGCCAAAACAAGATCACGATGTCCAAAATGCGGAGGTCTCCCCCACAGGGAAGGACAGGTTTGCCGTGATGAAGGACAAAGATGTAACCTATGTTCAAAAACTGGCCATTTTGCAAATTGCTGCCCAGATAAGCAGGCGAAGACTGCGGAAGTCAAAGCTGTTTCTGAACTTGATGAAGAAATTGGTTTTCTCCTGGAGGTCTCAGCTGTGGAGGATTCATCTAATCTCGATGATGATGAAGGCGAGTGCAGGAGGCGATGGACAGCAGAAATCCAAGTGAACGGGAAACAGCTGAAGTTCAAGCTCGACTCCCAGGCGGATGTTACATGTGTTCCTCTGTGTCTCTTCAAGAAGATAATGGGACAGCAACGACTAGTGGAAAGTGATATCAACATTAGAGCTGCTGAATTTTCCGAACTTCAGACTGTGGGTATGTTTATATCAACGCTGCGAAATGGCAATTATGAAATCAAGGAGAAGATTTATGTCATTCGTCGTTTGAGTGAACCTCTTCTGAGTCGCCGGGCATGTGAGCTCTTGAACCTGGCGAGGCGGATTGAAGTGGTTGCGACGAGAATTAACCCGATCAAGGAATTCCCTGAAGTATTTGAAGGACTGGGACAGATCGGAAACCCTTACGAAATCAAATTGAAACCTGGAGCAAAACCATATGCTGTGCATACTCCTCGACGGGTACCAATACCTTTGATGGAAAAGCTTAAAACAAGATTGGAAGAGCTCGAGAAGGCGGGAATCATAGCACAAGTTAACGTTGCGACTGAATGGTGTGCACCGACTGTGATTGCTGGTAAACCGAATGGCGACATACGACTCTGTGTGGGTCTCTCAAGGCTGAACGAACATGTACAGCGCGAAGTGCATCCCATGCCAGTGGTGGAGCACATGCTGGGGCAACTGGGGGAAGCAAGATTCTTTTCGAAACTGGACGCGAACAGTGGCTTTCACCAGATTCCGTTGAGCCTGGACTGCCAGCATTTAACGACCTTCATCACTCCTTTTGGGAGATATAAATACTGCAGAATGCCATTTGGAATCTCACTCGCCCCAGAGTATTTTCAGAAAGTTATGTCAATAATCTTGCAAGGCATGGACGGTGTAATGTGTTACCTGGACGATATCCTGATATTTGCCTCCGACTCCAAGACTCACGATCGAATTCTTCGTTTAGTGCTCCGAAAACTGAAAGAGGCGAAAGTTACACTAAACAAGGCCAAGTGTGTCTTCGGCGTGCCAAGAATTAATTTTCTTGGGCACATACTGGATGAAGACGGTATCCGACCAGATCCAGCGAAAATCGAAGCAGTGGCGAAGATGCCTGCTCCGACCGATGTTCATGGCGTAAGAAGATTTATTGGCATGGTGAACCATCTGGGACGCTTTGTGGAAAATTTATCTGAAATCGTGGCTCCACTGAACCAGTTGTTGGTGAAAGGTCAAGAATTCGTTTGGGATTGCAGCCAGGAGCGAGCATTGCGAAAGTTAAAAGAATTGCTCACGACTCAACCTATCTTGGCAGCATACGACGTCAGGAAACCAACTATGGTGTCATCCGACGCATCTTCATACGGCTTGGGAGCGGTACTGAAGCAAGAAGGTAAGAATGGAATCTGGCGACCTGTTGCTTATTCTTCTAGAACTATGACACCTACCGAAAAACGATATGCTCAGATCGAGAAAGAGGCTCTCGCAATTACATGGGCTTGCGAACGTTTTCAAGATTTCCTGCTTGGAAAGCGTTTCCGAATTGAGACCGACCATAAGCCTCTCATTCCTCTATTTTCGACGAAAGAATTGAGTTCGCTGACCCCAAGACTGCAACGTTTCCGAATGCGTATGATGAGGTTTGGATTCGAAATAGTGCATATCCCTGGAAAGGAGCTGCTCGACGCCGATGCATTATCCAGACAACCACTTCTTACAACCGAGGGAGGTGAAAACGAACGGCAAACCTCAGCGCATATAAATGCAGTTCTCTCGAGTATAACCGACAAAGACGAGATGTTGACGAAGATTTTTGAAGCTCAACAAGAAGATACGACCGTGAAAGCAGTAGCCAACTACCTTGAGCAAGGCTGGCCAGATAAGAAGAAGAGGTCACAGGCTCTGCTCTCTTATTGGCATGTCAAGGATGAACTCGGCGTCCAAAATGGACTACTGATGCGTGGCTGTCGTCTTGTTATTCCAGCAAGTATGAAACTGGAGATCCTAGATAAGTTGCACGCTGGGCACTTCGGGATTACAAAAACAAGACTTCGCGCACGTGAGACGGTATGGTGGCCTGGAATTTCGGAAGAGATCGCGGAAACGGTCAGAAAGTGCAGTGTCTGTATCCAGGAAGCCGTCTCAAAACATGAACCTTTGATACCAACCAACTTTCCTACACGACCGTGGCAAAAGATTGGAATGGATTTGTTCAAGTTCGAGAATAAGTGGTATCTAGTCGTCATTGACTATTATTCTCGCTTTCCTGAAATTATTCAGCTGGATCGGCTCACAGCCAGTGTGGTGGTGCGTAGTTGCAAATCCATATTTGCCCGACATGGAATACCAGAAACTGTTGTAAGCGATAATGGGACGCAATTTGGTGCTGCTCGTGAATTTGCAAATTTCGCAAGGCAGTACGGATTCACACATGTCACTTCAAGTCCTCGATTCCCGCAGAGAAATGGGATGGCAGAAGCAGGTGTGAAAATTGCTAAGTTGATCCTCAAGAAAAATCAAGACCCATCGCTTGGACTCCTGGAGTATCGATCGACCCCTTTGGAGAACGGTTACAGCCCTGCTGAGCTTCTCATGGGACGTAAACTCCGAACGACCTTGCCAATTGCACCAGAGAATCTTAATCCAAAGTTGGTGGACTCTCAGACCCTGAAAAGAAAGGAGGGGAGAAGGAGAAAGGATATGAAATCCAGATATGATCGACGCTGCGGAGCTACGGACATGGAGGAGCTATCCGAAGGTGACACGGTTTGGATTACAGATATGCGAACCTGGGGGATTGTAAAGCAGAAGGCATCGGCACCAAGGTCATATATGGTTGATACTCCAGTTGGGACTTTACGTCGAAACAGGTTCCATCAACGAAAAGGAGATACAGTGCAATATCCAGCCGACCCATCGACGCCGACCTTTTCGGGGGAGGAACTGGTTGAAAATGAAAAGACCCCAGTTGTGGATTTTCCCTCTAACGACTCAGAAGACGGCCAGATAAGAACCCGGAGTGGACGAATTGTTAAACCTGTGGATCGCCTTCATTATTAATTATATTATGCATTTAAAGTTTGTAATGTATATATATATTTCAAGTCTTAAAAAGGGGGATGTGCTGAGAACATGTACGAAAACATGTAGGTATGTTTTCCCACTTGACGCAGCGGAGCGTGACCTTGCCTGCACGGGTGAGTCAGTTGTTGTTTTGAACTCTGTATGGATGGACATTAAAACAGTATTAGATAACCTCAAATACAAGGGTGAAAATTTTATTTTTGTAGAAAAGAGTCCTTAAATTCAAATTTTAATTATCATCCATTTTTTTCATGTAATGATGATCGCAATCATTGAAATAATTTGGCGCCTTTGGAATGTAAAATCATTCAAACAAATTTGTTAACATATAAGGAAACTATATTTACAGAAATATTTGAGAAAAAAAGATTTTTAAAAAGTATTTCAATTCTATTAAATGAATATTTTTATTGATTGACTTTCGATAAATTAGAATTTGAAAATTTTCAATGATGATCCTATTTCTAATATAGGCAATAGGTAAATAATTTGAATTTGTTGAATAATATACAACTTTTGATGAATAATACAATGGTATAGGATTTTAAAATTTGGAAAAAATGTTGACTATTGCTTACAAAGGTTGCTAGGTAAAAGATATAAGAAAGTCGTAAACTTGAGAGTTAACGTTCTAAAGAAGGAGCAATTCTAGCATTCAAGAAGCCCAGATAACCACATAGCCTTCCAATGCCTTGAGAATATTCTTTAAAAATTCAAAAGAAATCTGAGGATATGAGTATTGATCTAGCGGTATGATTCTTTAATCGATATATATCAAAATATTTGTATTACAGGGTTGTCTCAAAAATTCGTTAGCACTTGCAAAAAATTGAAATACCAATATTATTCGCTGTTATGTATAATGTCTTTATATTATGTATTATATTATGTACTAGACAACCCTTTTATCATCAGTGTGTTACATTCACCTGTCTATACAGACCACCCTGACATAGCGGTCACCCTAGGCAACCCTGTTATCAGCTGAGTGATACATCCACCTGTCTATACAGACCACCCTGTCATAGCGGTCACCCTAGGCAACCCTGTTATCAGCTGTGTGATACATCCACCTGTCTATACAGACCACCCTGTCATAGCGGTCACCCTAGGCAACCCTGTTATCAGCTGAGTGATACATCCACCTGTCTATACAGACCACCCTGTCATAGCGGTCACCCTAGGCAACCCTGTTATCAGCTGTGTGATACATCCACCTGTCTATACAGACCACCCTGTCATAGCGGTCACCCTAGGCAACCCTGTTATCAGCTGTGTGATACATCCACCTGTCTATACAGACCACCCTGTCATAGCGGTCACCCTAGGCAACCCTGTTATCAGCTGAGTGATACATCCACCTGTCTATACAGACCACCCTGTCATAGCGGTCACCCTAGGCAACCCTGTTATCAGCTGTGTGATACATCCACCTGTCTATACAGTCCACCCTGTCATAGCGGCCACTCTAGACAACCCTGTTATCAGCTGTGTGATACATCCACCTGTCTATACAGACCACCCTGTCTATAGCGGTCACTTTAGGCAACCCTGTTATCATCAGTGTGTTACATTCACCTGTCTATACAGACCACCCTGTCTATAGCGACCACCCTAGACAACCCTGTTATCAGCTGTGTGATACATCCACCTGTCTATACAGACCACCCTGTCTATAGCGGTCACCTTAGGCAACCCTGTTATCAGCAGTGTGATACATCCACCTGTCTATACAGACCACCCTGTCTATAGCGACCACTCTAGACAACCCTGTTATCAGCTGTGTGATACATCCACCTGTCTATACAGACCACCCTGTCAATAGCGACCACCCAAGACAACGTTTTTAAAATATATTCGCACTCGGGTAAACCCCGGGCGTTGCCCGGGCCTTTCGTCTAAAAGGACCTCAAAAAGACAAATAAATGAATCTGTTAAAGAATGCCCTCGCTTATTTAAAAATATAAATAACCTATTTTTTAGATACAACCCATATATGTAGAAAATATAATAAATAAACTGTATTTAAAAGATAAAAGCAATAATTAAAAAACTCCATAAGAAAATTTAAAAAAGGACTTCAATAAATAAATACCAAATACCAAATATTTCGAATTACAGCAGTTATTTTAAACGGCGAATTAGATCAGTTATATCTAAAAATGAAAATATATATAAATAAATAAAACATACAAAATATTTCAAGAGCAGTTATTAAGCTACGCTTGGCATCATAAATGTTCGCATGTAAAGCTATTTCAGGCCTTACATATTTCTAACAACCTTTTTGAAATAGGTTTTTGAAACATGGAAATTATAATACTTCAAATAAATAGAAATAGAGTGAACACAAATAAAACATACCAAATATTTCGAATTAGAGCAGTTATTTTAAACGGCGAATTAGATCAGTTATATCTAAAAATGAAAATATATATAAATAAATAAAACATACCAAATATTTCAAGAGCAGTTATTTTAAACGACGAATTAGATCAGTTATATCTAAAAATGAAAATATATAAATAAATAAAACCTACCAAATATTTCAAATTAGAGCAGTTATTATATAAATACCAAATTACCAAATACCAAATATTTCGAATTAGAGCAGTTATTTTAAACGGCGAATTAGATCAGTTATATCTAAAAATGAAAATATATATAAATAAATAAAACATACCAAATATTTCAAGAGCAGTTATTTTAAACGACGAATTAGATCAGTTATATCTAAAAATGAAAATATATAAATAAATAAAACCTAACAAATAAGGCTTCAACTTTTTGCAAGAAGCGGAAAGTAAACACTTTTGAAAGTATAAATACTTTTACTCTGTTGAATTTTTTTGTATTTTATCGATAACAGCAAAGTTATGTATTTTAAAGTTAGGAAAAATATTTTGATGTTAAGCAAAACCTGCTCCATCTCGTTTTACATAAATGTTGAAAATTTGGTTGAAATTGATGCATTGTAACGAAAGTTTGTAGTGATGTACTCTTATGAAATTTGCATTTTATTAATATAGAAGATAGACGCCGACCCGGGCTTCGCCCCGGGATTGACCCGTGTGCATATCTACCCGAGTGATATATATTTAGATAAGATTTTTTTTTAAATAATTGTTTTTACTCGAGGGAATGTTTGTAGTCTAGTACGTTGATATAATCAATCTATCTGAATATTAGGAAAGGTCAGGTAATTTTTTTGTAGGGTGATGCTCTGAAAAAGAACGCTATACCACTTTATCACTAAACAAATTGGCGAGTCAAAAATAAGCAACCTAAACAATCCATTAGCTTTGCAAGATAAGAACAGAAATAGAGAAATGCATGCAAAATTTTCAACACAAATCAAAATCTTTAATCCTCATTATTTTTTTATTTTTATTTTTTTGCTTATCCCTAGTACACGTGGTACAGGCCATGATAAGCATGGTGGGTAGTTAGCGACTGCTTTTTACTGTAAGCGCACCACATGTCTACACATGTGAAAGCAGTTCGACTTTGCACTTACAAATGTGCCAGAGCCCCGTTTGGTTACTTGCACTCGCTGGTGGGGTTGGACTTTTGCAAGAATAGGGGGGCCATTGGAGCATTTTTTTTTTAAACAGAAAAAAGTGTCCAATGCGGGGATCGAACCCGGGTCGTAGTGGTCGTAAACCAAACGGTTTAACCAGCCTTCCACCGACCCCCCTTCCTCATCATTAATGTATATTAGGTAGGATGAGGTTTATTTTGTTTCTATTACATTACATGGAATAGTTTTTTTTTTTTTTCTAATAAAATTTACTGACCTCTTTGTTCACTGAAACCTAAACAATGTGTATGTTAGACCACTATTTGTTCAACCTTACACATTGTTTAGGTCTCTTATTAGGTGCAAGATGTATACTTATGCTAAAATGGTAATTTGGGTAAACATAGGTAAATTCATGTTGGGCCAGTATTGTTCAGCAAGCCAACACAGATATAACATTACGGTATGAAGCAAGTTGTGCTAAAACTAATATTTCCAATCAAATTATCAAAAAAATAACACATACTATGTAATATAAACACATGTATGTAAAATAAACACAATAATAACCAATAATTAAAAACCATAAATTTTCTAACACAGTATACTTCTTAAGTAAGAATACCTTACCATGAAGGTTTAAAACCCTACACATTGAAACATGTGAAAAATGTAGCATGTGTGTATGATGGGCTTGAAGAGAAAATATTTAAAAAATATATTTATTGAAACTTTTGTAATACCACACAAAATATGCATATTTACAGTTACAACTTGTCTAGCACCAAAAGATGGCATTTGGAATATAGAGTTATATCTACGGATATGCAGCAAGAAGGACTTCGATAGAGGATGTAGGCCAGAGAGCAAAGAGAAAATAGGTTCTGGAGGGGACTCAATAGCAGGTAGAGAAACTCTACCTTGTTTTCAACAGAGGCCAAAGGGTTCATCTCTAAATCTCAAAGCAGAGCAAAACTGGCATACCCGAGACATTTGGCCTATATCGACAGATGAATCAGCTTTATAATCAATATGGGTATTATACTGCAAACCTGAAAACGGCTTATGAGTCCAAAGCTGAATACGCTGAACAGGAACTTGCATAGTTTGTGCAGCTGCGACGCGGGCTTCAGAATACCTAAGACGGCGAAGCGCACGACGCGTCTCACTTTGAAGTGGTGTCTCAATAGCTATAGCATTCCTATATCTCCCGGAAGCAGCCGTATTCCTACCAATTAAAGGTCGGCTGCGGCGAGGCATATTCTGAAAAAAAATATTGAGATTAATAACAAAAGCTTAAAAACCAGCAATTTATAAACAAAGCATAAAAATTACCTGTCTTTTTGAGGTAAAAATCAAAATTCCTAAATTTTTTCTTCAAAATAACCTTCCAGATATGTTAAAAAGATTATAAAAAACTAAAAGCATAATATTAAAGCTAAAAAATTAATGTACAAAACCAGTTATCATTAAAAAGCCTCAAAAATAGACCAACCGCAGGACACGGCAATGAAAAAGCATGCTTTTTTGAGGAAAAAAATAGAAATAAGAAAAATAAGAAATAAGAAATAAGAAAAAAGCATGCTTTTTCCTCAAAATAACCTTCCAGATATGTTAAAAAGATTATAAAAAACTAAAAGCATAATATTAAAGCTAAAAAATTAATGTACAAAACCAGTTATCATTAAAAAGCCTCAAAAATAGACCAACCGCAGGACATGGCAATGAAAAAGCATGTTTTTTTGAGGAAAAAAATAGAAATAATTTTCTAAAATACAAAATACAACCCCTATATGTTAAAAAAAAAACTATAAATAATCTACTTATATATTTGCCTTATTCTGTCTGTTTGTTTGTCTGTTTGTCTGAAGCTCACGGATAGAATGCGCGTCCATTGGCTGCCAGAAAACACGTGACCTCCCTGCCCGCCCCCGTCTAGACAACCCTGTTATCAGCAGTGTGATACATCCACCTGTCTATACAGACCACCCTGTCTATAGCGACCACTCTAGACAACCCTGTTATCAGCTGTGTGATACATCCACCTGTCTACACAGACCACCCTGTCCCTGTCTATAGCGACCACTCTAGACAACCCGGTTATCAGCTGTGTGATACATCCACCTGTCTATACAGACCACCCTGTCTATAGCGACCACTCTAGACAACCCTGTTATCAGCTGTGTGATGCATCCACCTGTCTATACAGACCACCCTGTCTATAGCGACCACTCTAGACAACCCTGTTATCAGCTGTGTGATACATCCACCTGTCTATACAGACCACCCTGTCTATAGCGACCACTTTAGACAACACTGTTATCAGCTGTGTGATACATCCACCTGTCTATACAGACCACCCTGTCAATAGCGACCACCACCCTGTCTATAGCGACCACTCTAGACAACCCTGTTATCAGCTGTGTGATACATCCACCTGTCTATACAGACCACCCTGTCAATAGCGACCATCACCCTGTCTATAGCGACCACTCTAGACAACCCTTTTATCATCAGTGTGTTACATTCACCTGTCTATACAGACCACCCTGACATAGCGGTCACCCTAGGCAACCCTGTTATCAGCTGAGTGATACATCCACCTGTCTATACAGACCACCCTGTCATAGCGGTCACCCTAGGCAACCCTGTTATCAGCTGTGTGATACATCCACCTGTCTATACAGACCACCCTGTCATAGCGGTCACCCTAGGCAACCCTGTTATCAGCTAAGTGATACATCCACCTGTCTATACAGACCACCCTGTCATAGCGGTCACCCTAGGCAACCCTGTTATCAGCTGTGTGATACATCCACCTGTCTATACAGACCACTCTGTCATAGCGGTCACCCTAGGCAACCCTGTTATCAGCTGTGTGATACATCCACCTGTCTATACAGACCACCCTGTCATAGCGGTCACCCTAGGCAACCCTGTTATCAGCTGAGTGATACATCCACCTGTCTATACAGACCACCCTGTCATAGCGGTCACCCTAGGCAACCCTGTTATCAGCTGTGTGATACATCCACCTGTCTATACAGTCCACCCTGTCATAGCGGCCACTCTAGACAACCCTGTTATCAGCTGTGTGATACATCCACCTGTCTATACAGACCACCCTGTCTATAGCGGTCACTTTAGGCAACCCTGTTATCATCAGTGTGTTACATTCACCTGTCTATACAGACCACCCTGTCTATAGCGACCACCCTAGACAACCCTGTTATCAGCTGTGTGATACATCCACCTGTCTATACAGACCACCCTGTCTATAGCGGTCACCTTAGGCAACCCTGTTATCAGCAGTGTGATACATCCACCTGTCTATACAGACCACCCTGTCTATAGCGACCACTCTAGACAACCCTGTTATCAGCTGTGTGATACATCCACCTGTCTATACAGACCACCCTGTCAATAGCGACCACCCAAGACAACGTTTTTAAAATATATTCGCACTCGGGTAAACCCCGGGCGTTGCCCGGGCCTTTCGTCTAGTATATAAATAAATAAAACATACAAAATATTTCAAGAGCAGTTATTAAGCTACGCTTGGCATCATAAATGTTCGCATGTAAAGCTATTTCAGGCCTTACATATTTCTAACAACCTTTTTGAAATAGGTTTTTGAAACATGGAAATTATAATACTTCAAATAAATAGAAATAGAGTGAACACAAATAAAACATACCAAATATTTCGAATTAGAGCAGTTATTTTAAACGGCGAATTAGATCAGTTATATCTAAAAATGAAAATATATATAAATAAATAAAACATACCAAATATTTCAAGAGCAGTTATTTTAAACGACGAATTAGATCAGTTATATCTAAAAATGAAAATATATAAATAAATAAAACCTACCAAATATTTCAAATTAGAGCAGTTATTATATAAATACCAAATTACCAAATACCAAATATTTCGAATTAGAGCAGTTATTTTAAACGGCGAATTAGATCAGTTATATCTAAAAATGAAAATATATATAAATAAATAAAACATACCAAATATTTCAAGAGCAGTTATTTTAAACGACGAATTAGATCAGTTATATCTAAAAATGAAAATATATAAATAAATAAAACCTAACAAATAAGGCTTCAACTTTTTGCAAGAAGCGGAAAGTAAACACTTTTGAAAGTATAAATACTTTTACTCTGTTGAATTTTTTTGTATTTTATCGATAACAGCAAAGTTATGTATTTTAAAGTTAGGAAAAATATTTTGATGTTAAGCAAAACCTGCTCCATCTCGTTTTACATAAATGTTGAAAATTTGGTTGAAATTGATGCATTGTAACGAAAGTTTGTAGTGATGTACTCTTATGAAATTTGCATTTTATTAATATATAAGAAGAAAGAAGATTCTTCTTTCTTATCTCCACTCAATCATATTAGGGTATCAAGATTGTAGAGCTTGAGACTGTTGTGATATGTAAATAACCTATGTTAAGTGTTATAATTGTTACCTATTGTTAACTATGCAAAATTATTCCATTTGTCAATTGTTTTAAAAAAAAACATGTAAATTATTTCCTTTTTATCTCTATCTTGTATATAAGAAGATTGCTAGATTGAATAAACATTCAGTTCAACTTGTAAGTCGTAGCGAGTTTGTTCAGACAACTCATGCACATTACAACATGGCGCAGTCGACAAAAGTATCGAATTAAAACAGATTAATTCAACATTGAGTAGAATGGAAGGAATCAAGCCGCCGGCGGAATTTGTCCCGTACAGCAACGAGAAAAAATGGGAAACCTGGAGAGAGTCGTTTGAAATTTTTGAAATAGCGGTAAATTTAGAAAGCATGCCGCTGGTGCGTCAGCGAGCAATCTTGAAGCATATTGCTGGTGAGAAAACAGTGATGATATACAAAACATTTCACATAAGTGAAAATGATACCTACCCAAATGTAAAGGAAATGCTTGATATGCTTACGAACCATTTTAAGCCCTTCAAAAATACGATTCAAAGGAGAAATGCATTTTTTACCTGTGTACAAAAGGAAAGGCAGGGAATCATGGAATTTGTCACAGAATTAAAGCATCTGGCACAAGAATGTGAATTCGAGAATTTAACAGAATCTCTCATAAGGGATCGCCTTATAATTGGAATACTTGACCGAGAAGTGAAAAGAAAATTGTTAGAAGATCCACAGTTGACACTACCAAGGGCAATATCGATAGCTGTGATCTCCGAGTCAACATGTTCACAAGTAGCATCGTTGAATGAGCAAAAAATGATTGAAAAAATTGAAAAACGTAATTGGGTGAAAGATACAATTCGAATGGAAAATGCAGAAGCAGGACCAAGCGGTATAAACCCGAGAAGAGAAAGAATAATAGAACCATGTAAGTGGTGTGGACAACGACACAAGTATGGAAAGTGTCCAGCATATGGGAAGAAATGTAATGCATGCGGAAAAACCAATCATTTCTCAGTAGTTTGCCGAACAAAACGTATAAGAAATCTCTTAGCGGAAAGTGAAGCTGAAGAATCCTGTGACGAGATAAATCTAAATGAAGTTGCTGTAAAGACTGTTCGGTCGGACAAGTGGTCCGCGGTAATAATAATTAATGGCAAGAAGACCACGGTACATTTGGACACTGGCGCACAGATAAATGTGCTTCCTCATAAAGTAATAAACCAATGGCCATCAAGACCAGAAATCAGACCCACGTCATTAAAGGCATTCGCATATGGAAATACAGAATTGCCTATCGTCGGCAAATGCAATGTGCTATGCCAATATGGTGAAAAGAAAGGAATGTTTGAATTTATCGTAGCCGATGTAGAAGCGCAGACACTTATCACGGGCGATACTTGCGAGAATCTTGAAATATTGAGGCGAATTAATCATATAAACACGGATGAAATGAAATTGTGTTCTGAAACTCAAAAAATCCTCGAACAATACCACGAAGTATTTCAAGGAGTAGGATTAATCAACTCGGAATGTAAGATTTACACAAAGCCTGAATATTCTCCTGTGCAAGTCCCTCCCAGGCGCATCCCAACAAGCCTCGGAGCCGAAGTTCAGTCTGAATTGGAAAAGATGGTGAAGCAAGGAATCGTAACAAAAATATATCATGAAACAGAGTGGTCTCATCCTATGGTCGTTGTAAAAAAAAAAATCTGGTCAAATCAGAATATGCCTGGATCCTCGGAAATTAAATGAGGCCCTTGTGGGAAGACATTTCCAGACTCCTGGCTCCAGCTGAACTATTGCACGAGATACCCAAAGCTAAGTATTATACCGTGTTAGACGTGAAATCAGCCTATTGGCATATTCCGGTTGCAAAGGAATGCACAGATCTGTTGGTGATGACCACGCCATTTGGCAAATTCAGATATAACCGATTGCCATTTGGTTTGAAAATATCGGCACAAATTTTTGTTGAGAAAATGACGAATATCTTTAGGGATAGCTTTCAAAATATTACATATGTAGACGATTTGCTGATATATGCGGATACCATTCAAGAGCACAATAAAAAATTAAAGGGAATTCTAGAAAAAGCAAAAGAAAAAAATATCAAATTTGATTTAACAAAGGCTCAAATATGTCTAACGAAAGTTCGTTTCTTGGGCCATGTGATATCACAAAATGGAATTGATCCAGAGCCAAATAAGATTGATAAATTAATTACCTTTAAAAGGCCAGAGGATAAAAAGTCGCTGCAAAGAATCATGGGTCTTTATAATTACTTAGGAAAATTCATTCCAAATTTAGCTGCGTCCACATCCAATATAAGAGGAATATTAAGAAAGAATGTTGTCTGGCATTGGGGGCCTAAACAGGATGGGGAATTCGATCATATTAAGGAATGCGTGAGGAATGCTCCTTCGTTGGCACATTTTGACAAAAGCAAGATGCTGATTTTGCAGTGTGATGCCAGCAAAGATGCAATGGGAGCTGCTCTGCTACAGGAAGATCGACCTCTAGCATTCGCATCCGCGTCATTTAGCGACTCGCAGAAACAGTACTCTCAGATTGAGAAGGAGTTACTGAGTGTTTATTATGGATGCAAAAAGTTCGAATATCTATTGTCAGGACACACTTTCGTTGTCCAGACGGATCACCAGCCTTTATTGCCTCTAGTCAAAAAACCGCTGAGTGATATATCTCCGCGTCTACAAAGATTAGTAATGAAGCTTATAGCATTTGACTTCAAATTGCAGTACAAACCAGGAAAATACTTGATTGTGGCTGATACCCTATCCAGGGATACTCACCCCATGGACGAACTACCAACGCCTTTTCTTGAAGACAAAAGAATGGTCAAGATG
The DNA here is from genome assembly GCA_030710605.1 of Cordylochernes scorpioides. Classification (NCBI taxonomy): domain Eukaryota; kingdom Metazoa; phylum Arthropoda; class Arachnida; order Pseudoscorpiones; family Chernetidae; genus Cordylochernes; species Cordylochernes scorpioides. Next base: position 9,831,404 of record CP092885.1, on the reverse strand, counting down.
GTACGTGTTAATATCTCGGACGAAAAACTGGTAGCGATGCAGAAAGATACCCGAGAGGATCCTGCTTTGGTTAAAGTTATCGATTATGTGATTGAGGGATGGCCTATATGCAAAAAAGACGTCGATGAAGATGCCAAAGTATTTTTCGATTTCAGACACCGTTTGTATTTATGGAATGATCTATTATGTATAGGATCGGCCATAGTGATTCCGAAGACACAAAGGAATAATATGCTTAATTTGTTGCACCAATCGCACCAAGGGATATCTGCAATTCAGGGTTTGGCGCGAGAATCTTTATTTTGGCCGAGAATGTCCATCGACATTGCTGAAAAAGTAAAAAATTGTGAAATTTGTCAAAAACATCAGAAATCAAAAATACGGCAGCCCTTAAAACCTTTCCCAGTTCCAGATTATCCATGGCAGACAGTATCATTGGACATATTTTATATTCAGAAAAAGCCCCATTTGTTAGTGGTCGACAGATATAGTGGCTACCCGGAGGTATTTACATTGGACCCACCTACGGCGATTAATGTAAAAAATAAATTGAGAGAAACATTTGCACGATTCGGGATTCCGGAAACCATGATGTCCGACAATGGACCACCGTTTCGCTCAGAGATTATGACTGACTTCTGTATAAGATGGGGTATAAAACAGCTATTTTCAAGTCCACACCTTCATAGATCTAATGGTCTGGCCGAGAGAAACATTCAAACAATAAAAAATCAACTAATCAAATGTAGAGATGAAGGGTCCGACCCATATCTGGCTATTCTGGCATATAGGAATACACCAAAAAATGACCTACCGTCACCCGCACAGCTATGTTTATCGAGGAGCCTTCGATGTCAGATCCCCAGAATTACACCGCTATATAGACCCTATCAAACTAATTGGAGAAGTATAGAGAATGCCAAAAGAAAAAGACAGAGCTCAATGAAAGAGCAGTATGACAGAAATAGTAAAAGCTACCCCAAGGTCAATGTAGGAGAGGATGCATGGTGTCAAATACATCCAAGGGAGACATGGACACCGGTGAAGATTTCAGCGCAGGCTGATTCTCCTCAGAGCTTTGAAGTTGTGACACCATCGGGAAATAGGTTGATAAGAAATCAACAATTTATTAGGCCAAGGGATGGAGGCTACGAAAAAAGCCAGTTGTCTTCAGAACCAATTACCGCCTCCCCAGAAGCTCAACATCCGCAGTGCGACAGTCCAACGATGGGCGAGTCATCCACAGCCCCGATACAGCGGTCAAGTGAAGAGACCAATATTGACCAGAGGGAAGGCGCGACTACATCCGCTGGGATTGCACCAGAACCATCCGGAAGGCCCCGGTTTTCAAGGTTTGGAAGAGAGTTAAGAAAACCACAAAGATTTGGTTTTTAAGCAGAGGGGAGGCATGTCAACCGCCTTTTGATTTGCCTGATCTGATTGTTGATGGTTGTCTAGATTCGTGACATTCTTTAATTGTTGTAGCAGAGGGGAACATGTTGTGATATGTAAATAACCTATGTTAAGTGTTATAATTGTTACCTATTGTTAACTATGCAAAATTATTCCATTTGTCAATTGTTTTAAAAAAAAAAACTTATGTAAATTATTTCCTTTTTATCTCTATCTTGTATATAAGAAGATTGCTAGATTGAATAAACATTCAGTTCAACTTGTAAGTCGTAGCGAGTTTGTTCAGACAACTCATGCACATTACAACAAAGACTTTTGATGGTGTGGGTGAAGTAGAATGCGTCTGCCTTTGTCATTAAGACTGGGAGCACTACTCAGTGGCAGGCCGACTTAGCTCCAATATGAAATGGCCGCCTCTGACATGAGGAACACACGCCATGTACAGCCGCTCCTATAATGGAGTACAGACTCATCCTGTATCCCTGGATAAGGAGCACTTACAGAGTACTATCATCCGGGCCATCTGAGCCTAGGTTTTTTAGCGAGCTTGTTACTGCTCCCCTTCCTTTTTCATCCGGGCTTGGGACCGGCAAAGGCGGAGTTATTTTTATAGTTTATATTATGTATAAAGTAATAGTATTATGTATTGTAAGATTATAAAAGGAGCTTCTTCTATAGAACATGTTTATTTCGCTAGCTTTCGAACGACATCGTTCTTCAACGGACGTAAATACAAGGTATGATGTGAGATGGGTACAATTATATAGACGTACCTCGAGAGCCAAGATATATATACAAATTTGTAACTATCTGTAACTATTGTAGCTAGCGAAATAAATATGTTCTATAGAAGAAGCTCTTTTTGAGTTTATAATCTTACAATATACACATAAGTAGTTATGGTAATCGAAAGTTGATGTATTATGTATTATTATGTATTCGCCGTAATGATATTATTCGCTAATTAATACGAAAAACAACGTTTTAAGAAAAAAACGAACTTTTGGGACAACCATATATTTGGTCAATCGCCCAAAACAGAAATACAAACACTCGTTATAACAAGAACATGGAATAATCAAAGAAATGGCGATCCAAATATTTACTATAAAATTACAAAGTTATTCCCTAATAATATACATAACAAAGTTTCTTAAATCCATATTGAGATCCACAAGGGATCTAATGGAGTCATCGGCCGTCCGCCTGACATTCAGTCCTGGATATTTCCAGTTGATCTAAAGGACCACGCCATCACCATTTCTTCAGCGGAGAAGCACGTGATCTACGTTTTCTTCGTAGACCACGAAATATGTGGTGTCGCTAGAGCCCTGCGGGTGATTCTCCACCAAACTCTGCAGCGGTGGAAGAGGTGCCATATTCATTGTACATAGTGTATATAATGTATATATACAACAACAACAACAACAAAAAGCCTTTATTGGGGCCACTCGCCCCATACAGGATTCGCCAGTTCACAAGGGATAGGGAGAGCACTGTGAGGCCTTTTTCCGGGATATAGTCTTGTGGAATCCAAATATCGCCATCGCTATATACCTATTCTTTGATATTTCATTAATCAGTGCCGGGAATGAAGGACAAAGTTGCCCCGTTTTATCATTTAATTTTCGTCTTTCCTCAGACAGAGCAGCACAGTCAAATAAGTAATGCAGCATCTCCGTTGTTATTCCTGATCCACAGAAAGTGCATTTCAGGTCTTCACGCCTCAATAAAATCAAATGGTGTTCTCTGAAAAAAATTGAAAGGGTTCTAAATTGTGCAATTAATCTGATGATAGGAAAAGGGAGTTCAGTTAAGAAGTATTCTTCGGTGGTAAAGGTTGTATATATGTCTCTATAGTGGGAATATAACTTTGATTGGGTTATTCTTGTTAGGTCGTTTTGTATTGTTTGCTCTATCGCAGTTCTTAATATTCCAGGGATAGCTTTCCTTAGTGAGTCAGGATCATTACAATAAGTAAGCCACGAGGATCCGTTATTATTAAGTAAATTGCTTAATTGTTTTATAAAACCGATGGGCGCACCTGTAGCACAGGATAATTGCCTCATTCTAGTTAAACAAATTCGAGGCAGTCTATTTGTATCCATACCCAGCACCCTCAGCCAATATTTCAAGGTCAATTTCAGAGCTGTTATTATTAATGAGACGCGGCCTGTTTCTGGTCTTATTATGTATCCTGGTGTATATCTAGGCAAATTCAAAAACCTACGAATAAATGTATCTTGTATATGGTCCAATAAATCTTTATACTCTGTTGCCCAAATTGGAGCAGCATACATCAAAACCGCCATCACAATTGAGTCAAACAGTTTCATTGCAGAGTTTAGTGAATTAATTTTTGATTTCGCCAATAATGGGGTTGTAGCATTTATTGCCGCAAGTGCTTTTCCTTTGAAGAAGTTTGCGGCTTGAGTGGTTTTAGTTGTACTGACCAGAGGGTATCCCAAGTAGATATATCTTCTTGTTACCATCAGAGGTTTACCATTCCAGTACCATCTATCTTCTCTTGAGGGTTTACCACCATTGCGAAATACCATAACCTTCGATTTGGACTCGTTCAGTGTCATTTCGTTCACACCAAGATATTCCTTCAATAAATTAATCTTTTTTTGGAGGTTTACCCTCGACTCCCCTATAATAGCAATATCATCTGCATACATCAGCAGGTGAACATCACCAAATTCCGGAAGGTATACACTCGTCAGATCTGAGTTGTCATACATTTTAATCAGGTCCGTCATGAATAATATAAAAAGTAATGGCGATAGTGGCTCTCCTTGTAAAACGCCCGAATGTATCTTAATATTTTCTGTAATTGAACCCCTCCATCTGACTGCCACAGTCGCCTGTTCGTAGTAATTTCTAATTGCATGTATAAATTGATAGCTTACGCCCAGATTGGTTAATTTCTTCCAGAGTAATGAGTGAGGAACTGTGTCAAATGCTTTTCTCAAATCAACAAAAAATACATATAATTTTCCTCTCTTTTTCCTCAGTGAAAGTTGTATTAGAGAGGTCAATGTGAATATCAGGTCCACACACGAACGGCCCCTTCGGAAACCCGCCTGATTTTCTGGGATGACGTTTCTTCTTTCTACCCATTCATTCAGTCTTGATCTTAGTATTGTTGTAAAAAGTTTCGAAAAATTACTTATCAGTGCTATACCACGGTAATTTGAAGGGTTGTCTTTGTCACCGCTTTTAAAGATTGGATGTATGATCGATTTAGTCCATATTGTAGGATAGTGTCCCATTATCAGAGCTCTATTGTAAAATTGTTCTAATAAACCCATGTATGAGTCTGGGAGTACTTTTATTATTTCATTGGGGATGTCATCAGGTCCACTTGCCTTGTTATTTTTCAAATCTCTGATTGCCCTGCCTATCTCTTCAGAAGTTATCTCTGGATCAAGTATTGGGTCACTCGGCGAGATCCTCACTTCTATATTACAGATCTTCTCTTTTTCCTCAATACTCATTAATTCGCAATAAAATTCGTGCCATTCCTGTACAGTAATTTCTCCTTGAATTTTTGTTGCTCCTTTAAATAGCGCAATGGTCTTCCAAAAGGACTTTGAATCTTTAATATTTCTCAATATTTCTTGTTTTTCCTGAATATATTTCCTTCTTTTATCATCTAATAAACCGAGATATTTCTTTCTATGGAGAGCATAGCTTTCAAGGTCTTCCTTCCTGTTGGTTCTACGGAATTCCTTCAGACTTTCTTTTGTTAGCTTTTTCATATCGTAACAGTTTTTGTCAAACCATGGCTTAGATTTTCCGGTGGCACTCTTAGTTGAGTACATTATTCCTGATGTTGACATTGCCTCGGTAATTCTTTGAGTGAAAGTATTTACGGAGCTATCGAGATTTGATATTTTTACTACTTGCAATTCCTTTAATTCCTGTTTAAATGTCTTAATTCCCCCAGCTGTCCATCTGTATCTAGTAACACCATATTCTTCTCCCTTAGATTTGTTTTCATAGGTGTTTTGGACTGTTAACTTCAGGATAAGAGGAAGGTGATCTGAGTACATCTGGGTTTCTATCCTGAAGTCTGATATTTTTTCCAGTATTCCTTGGGAAACCATGCAGTAATCAATAGTTGATGAGCCTCTCTCCGAAACATATGTAAAGTCACCCTCTCTGTCTCCTGTTGATCGTCCGTTGATTATTGTCAGCGAATTGTCCTCGAGAAACTCAAGGAGTCCTTCAGCCAGTGGTGAAATTATTGGATCTCTTGCTTTTCTTTCGGAAACTAAAGAGAGTTGAAGATTTGTTGGATTATACAGTCCCCCGAGCCCTCCAGTTCTAATATTTAAATCCCCAATCAGAATTAGTTCTTTCCCGTCAGTTATCTGTTTTTCCATATATTTAGTTAATCTAACTAAGTTGTTCTGGTACAGTTCGTTTGGAGGGAGATATACAAATATCAAGCAGGTGGTGGGTTTGTCGGTTCCTATGTTTTGTGATAAAAAAATCGATATCCAGATGTTATCCTTTTCTGTACTGTGCAATCTGTAATGCCCCCCTTTTTTGACGCCCACAATTATTCCTCCTGATCCCCTTCCCCTTCCTGTGGTCTTAGTTGCCGGCTGTTCAAAAATTTGGAAATCCTTTAATGTTATATTTGTGATGTTTGAACACCATGTTTCAAGTATAGCGAAAATCTCGTAATTTTTAATGTACTCGAGAAGTGGAAAAACAGAGAGCAACCTAAAAAGTCCATTTATATTCCAGCATATTATTGTGTCTACCGTAACTTTTGGATTTTTAATGCTTATAGTTTTAAAACTTTTTTGTGAATCTTTATTTATATGTATTTTATTATCGCCATATTTAATTCTTCCATTTACAATCTTGTGACTAGTATTCGCTTCCCTAGCATGATTTTGCTTTGAAATATTTTTAGGAGCGAATTTGCATATTTCATTATTTAAAGTATTTACATATGGTACAACGCCAGTATTTGAATCTTTATTTTTACATATTTTTTCAATCTTATTAAAATGTGGCTCAACATTTCCTTTCGGAACCGTGATCACCGTTTCTTGTTGCTATATGGTATTTCCCCTAGAATTCACGATCTCACCGTTCACCACACTATAAGTCGTATCATCTATGATGAGTTTGTTGTCCCTTAATTTAGCTTTTATACCCCTCCCAAACAGTTCTTTTCTCTTCGCAATTAGAATTCTTCTTTGGTCTCTTACTTTGAGGCTATAGTCTTTACTGATAAATATTTTTGACCCTTTGAGTTTAATTGCATTAGAAAGCACTCTTGCTCTTTCTTCATGGTCCGGTATTACCGCCAGTACTGGTGAATTCTCAGCTCGGGATAGCCTATGGCATTTTGTTATTTTGACTTCATCGGTGAATCCCATTTTATCAGTGATTATGCTTTTGACCTTGCGGTTACAGTCGAATGGGTTTTCATTTTCCTCTCTTACAATTCCATAGAAAATAAGATTCTGTTCGCGAAGTCTCGCCTCTGTGTATTCCATTCTAGCCTCCAGTTCGCGCAGTTGCAGAGTGTTGCCGTCAACCCTTTTATCGGTGTTGCATTGTGCCTCCATACTTTGAGTTATTTTCGACTCCATCTCTTGAGCTCTCTTATCCCATTCTTCCAAACGTCTTTCGATTTGCACCAATCTCGAATCTAGTCTTTCTCGCATACCTTTCATTTCAATTGACAAATTCAATATCAGCACCTTTAAATCACTGTCTGCCGATTCATGTGTTGCCGGTGAAATCGCGGGTGTCAGAGTTGTTTGTCTCTTAGGTCCAGGATTGAGTTCAATACCTCCAATTATAAGCAAAATAGCTAAAACCCTAGCAAGAAACATTTGGGAAAGTTTTGACGAAGGTAGAGGGGAGCAGTAAATATTGTGCAATAATTTCCTATAGATTTTCATCCTTAAATTAGCATATTTTTGTAACAGAAAGTTTGGCGTTTGTATGCAAATTAGCAAATACAAGACAAAAGTAATATTGGCGCCAGACAGAATTTTCATCTTTTTCTGAATGCTTTATGAAAGAGTGACAGTCTAACAATGTATATTATATGAAAAAAATTAAAATAATTACTAGTTTAGAGAAATAAAAAGTACTTAGCTGGGAGCGATGTTAAGCGCGGCCGTCTCTCGTAGCCACCTGGCGGCGAATCTATAATGTATATATATATAATTATATTTTTAAAATAGTACAGACTGTGCACATTTGCATGTATTGACAAGATGTCAAAATAATTATTTTTATTGCAAATTGTCTAATGGAATCTTCACAATGCGCCAAATAGATGTTTATATGGCAAAATGGCTAGGACAAATCTGATGGGTTCTAGTTTAGACTTTATTTTAATGGGAGAGGAGTCCAAGGCTTCTATAGATCAATTTCCTCTTTGCAAAATTTCCATTTATCTATATATCCATATGGTTAGTGTGTATAAATAGTTGATTATCCAATGTGGTAAATCATTCTTTCATAATTATCTTTAAAAAATAGACACTACGGCTAGTTAAAGTTTCATTTTCTCAACGTCTCAACAAAAATATTTTGTTGGAACAATGAGAAAATAAAACTTGGCCGTAGTGTCTATTTTTTAAAGAAATATGAAATGCCGGCCAGGCAACATCTATCTTCAATATTCATAATTCTCATAATTTTGATTCAATATATTCTGGACACATTGGGATCTTAACTATGTGTAATGTGTACAGTTATTAAATATAGTTTTACAGAATTATTCGAACCTTTATTAGATTTGTACTCAGTTGTTGTTGTCGTGTCCAATGAAGAGCCTGAGATGTCCCCAAACATCTCTATCACAGCAGTCGTAAATTTGTACTCAGTGAATACTATTTATAAATGTAATTTTATTGAACTCTTTTTTTTTTAGGTTGACTGTCCCTGACCATCCCCTCCAAGGGAAAGTTCAGCTCCAGAAAAGGAAGTTTGCCTAACTTCGGTAATACAGAACTTACCTTTTATCATTCAAACTTGCTCAATATGTGCTTGAAATTGACAATATTGGGATGATTTTTTCACAAGAGGTGGTTTGGTCATGTATTCTGTGCTCTGAATAAAGATTTTCAAAGAATTCTGTGCTTTAACGATAATGATAGAATGAACAAAAATCATAACAGAGAGAGAATTACTTAAATTACCAAAGATTTTACTTTCTTGATGGGGTTATTTACAATTTTACTACTACTTAATAGTAACAATTTTTAGTAATGGATCTTTTTGAGGGATTTATTTTCTCTTCTTCATTATACATTATATGAATGAATGGAAAATAAGTCCTGGAGTAATCAGTAGGTTTTACACCACTGGAAAATCATTACATTATCCTCACATTCCTAACATCATTCACAAGGATGTGAAATTATAAAACCCTTTTGAATTTTGATGGCCACTTAACACTAATAAGATATTGGTTGTGCAAACACCAAAATTCAAAACATGGCAGAAAACAGGCTGATTTATTGGAATTTTTACCTATATGGCTCCAGAAATCGTTCTCAACAAGCCTTATTATTTGAAGAAGATTGGTGGACCTTGGGTGCTACTCTTTACGAAATTTCAGTAGGTCAAGTTAGACCTCTGCTTTCTATATTCAGGGAAAAGGTACAAAAATACCTGTTACACTGGGGAGCAGTAATGTGATCACTGAAAATGTTTTTTTTTGCTTATCCCTAGTACACGTGGTACAGTCCATGTTAATCATGGTGGGTAAAAGGAGGCGACTGGTTTTACTGTAAGTGCACCACATGTCTACATATGTGAAAATCAGTTTGACTTTGCAACTGAAAATATAGTAGAAATGTGGCCAAGTTCAAAGAGCGCGCGCGCGCCTATTTCAGCTTGAACTGCTATCAATCGATAATGTTGGAATCCTATGTGATGACCAGGAAGGGAGAGTAGGGGGAGTCAGTAGGATAGGATGCTTAGAAACTCTCCTTTTTGAGGGTGTGGTCTCCACTCTGGAGGGGCGTGGGTGGGGGCCCTCCAGGAGGGGGGTGGGGTTGTATACCACCTCTCTCGCTACTCCCTTCCTTGACAGTTAGCGCCTGAAGCCTCTTTTTGAGAACCAAATGGTATTAATTCTGTCTATAATTACGATTCCACGGGCCCTACAGAGAAAGTTAGCCCCATAGCCTCAGAGGACTAGTCTGTGGCCTCCCCCTTGAACCCATATATCCTTTGGCCTGGCTTGTGACCTTTCCATGGGCCCTATTGATTCGGCGGTCTGGGATGTGTGCTGACTCTAAGCTGGCCATGATTTCCATCAACAGCATGCCAACTGCTTGCTCTACTTTATCTTGTGGTATCCCAACATTTACGATGGGACTCTGAATAAATATACCTAATGAAGTACTGAACAAATTTGAGTGTTAAACCTTTTTTGTTGATTTAATTCTATCCCTATATAAATTAAACTAATTTTAGAGGTTCCAATTGATTCCAGATTGGCCAGTAAGTCCTGAACCCTTTTATTTTTGTTAAATATTGGAAGGCAAACTAGAATTAAATAATTTTAGTTTTCATTCTAGTTTGCCTTTTAATTTTTAATCAAAAAAAGGTTTTCAGGGCTTATGGTACAACCTGTATATTTCATTTAAATATAAATGAATATCTTCAACCCTTTTATATTATTTCAGCGTTTCCAACCACTTTTATATTTTACCCCGCTTTCTATATATTTTAATTTTTTTCATTAATTTTGAATTCTTTTTTAAAAATTATTTGTTGAGTATGGAGCACATGCTCCACGCTCTTTAAAATATCAGTCCACTCAGAAATCAAATACAAGGTAAACACAATAGCAAATATTTAATTAAAAAGGCATATATTAGATCAAAATATATGCCTTTTAAATTGAATATTTGTATATGGATTGCTCTATTTTCAAAACAATAGCAAATATATTTATAAAAAAAGAGCATACCTCGATATGTTGAAGAAAAAAATGTTTTTTTTTCTTTAACAAATCTAGGTAGGCCTTTTTATATAAATATATAAAATTTGTTCACTTTTTGACACAAAATAGCAAATAGAGTTTTCCTAAAAAGGGCAAGTGGCTGAAACGTTGAAAATAAAATATAAAAAGATTGAAGATATTTATTTATGATTTTAATTATGACTCAACTACACAAATAGATTCTCCATAATAAACATATTGGTGACAATTCCTTAACCTTTGTGTGTGTGAATCATGTGACCCGTGTAATTCTTAAGTTTTCTGTCTCATTTTATACGTTACATTTTGGTGGTAGATGCTGGGTAGATTAGGGAAAACAAACTGAAGATCGCCGAGAAAACCTTGAGGCCATGTTGCTAGGATCTACATTTTCTGAGACTGGCTCCAGAATTTCACCATCTAGTCAAAGCCAAGAGTTCCCTCCAAGATGACCATGTCTCAATAGACGATACAACAAAGCCGCTCTTCACGCCGTAAGAAAAGGACGCAAAGTTACTAATGACAGACGTTCAAGACATATGCCTTACTTCGAGGAGAGGAGCCTTTTAAGCCTTTCGTAAACATATTCGTAAACATATTGGTGAGAATTCCTTAACCTTTGTGTGTGAGAATCTTGTGACCCGTGTAATTCTGAAGTTGTCTGTCCCAATTTCTACCTTACATTTTGGTGGTAGATGCTGGGTAGATTAGGGAAAACAGACTGAAGTCGCCGAGAAAACATTGTGGCCATGGCTGCTATGATCGACATTTTCAGAGACTGGCTCAAGGATTTCACCGCCGTTTCAAAGCCAAGAGTTTCCTCCAAGATGACCATGTCCTTATAGCCTTTCGCAGATGTACAGCATCGTTGATCTGAACAACCCGATTCTGCTCCTTTTTTGTTATATTTCTACAAGTCTGCAAGATGACAAAAGTCTCGTCCGGCCACCAGACCTGCTGGCTTCCTTGCGCGGTCTCAAGTCTAAAGAGTCTTCCCTCGAATTGTTCGTGTTTTTGGATGCTCAACGCATGCTGCGCTCGTGGAGCCTCTGCTAGCATCTACTACAGGTCACCAACTACCTGGTGGTGCACGAGGTAAAAAAACGTCGTCCTGCGAATTTCAACAATGACCCTCACACACATCCACAGCCAGTTCGCGGGAAGGAATCTGGATTCAGCTTTTCCTACAAAAATATTCTTCAAAGCTGGGGACGTGATTGAACACTCCCTTTATTCTCGTCGCCCCGCTTAATCTCCTCAGCCGATCTACGCCTCACTAAACTTTCGGAACACTACATGCAACGACATCCTGAACAATCTGCCTCGAGGTGTGCCAACTCTGCGATAGATCGCTGATAAACAGCTTATGGAGTTGCCGCGACCTTTAACCATTCCAAGATGCTTTCGTCCCAAAAAGTGTTTCTGGGGACAACTGGCCGTTCTCGTCGGTTTCGACTTCAAAAGAAGATCACTTAATTTGCCTCTTATAATGAATAGATTTTGACCAATCTATCTCCCTGTATCTATCTTATCTATTATTTAACTTTTCTATCGATGTTATTCTGTGAAATAAAATTATAATAAAGCAATTTTTTTCTTTTTTCTTATTTTGGTAACAACATATCAAACAATTAATTATCATATTTAAAAACTATTTCTTTATTTTTTTTTTTAATAAAATGGATATATTTATTAATGTCTTCTTTGAACCCTTCTAAATATTAGTTTAACTATATAGAGATAGAATTAATTCAATAACACTTATTAAAATGTGAATTTATTATCATTATTATTTCAATTTCATTTGATCCCCAATTCCATCTTGATATTGGGGTTGTTATTCTTTTTTGTTCTAGATCTCCAATATAGCCATGATATTGGAGTTTGTTTTTCCTCTTTGGTCCAGATCTCCAATATACTCTTTATATTGGGGTTTTTTATTCCTTCTTTGTCCAGGTCTCCAATATACTCTTTATATTGGGGTTTGTTATTCCTTTTTGGTCCAGGTCTCCAATATACTTTTGATATTGGGGTTTGTTATTCCTTTTTGGTCCAGATCTCCAATATACTCTTGATATTGGAGTTTGTTATTCCTTTTTGGTCCAGATCTCCAATATACTCTTGATATTGGAGTTTGTTATTCCTTTTTGGTCCAGATCTCCAATATACTCTCGATATTGGAGTTTGTTATTCCTTTTTGGTCCAGGTCTCCAATATACTTTTGATATTTGGGTTTGTTATTCCTTTTTGGTCCAGGTCTCCAATATACTTTTGATATTGGGGTTTATTATTCCTTTTTGGTCCAGAACTCCATAATACTCTTGATATTGAAGTTAGTTATTCCTTTTTGGTCCAGGTCTCTAATATACTTTTGATATTGGGGTTTGTTATTCCATTTTGGTCCAGAACTCCAATATACTCTTGATATTGGGGTTTGTTATTCCTTTTTGGTCCAGGTCTCCAATATGCTTTGATATTGGGGTTAATTATTCCTTTTTGGTCCAGAACTCCAATATACTCTTGATATTGGGGTTTGTTATTCCTTTTTGGTCCAGGTCTCCAATATACTCTTGATATTGTCTTGATATTGGAGTTTTTTTTTTCCTTTTTGGTCCAGGTCCCCAATATACTCTTGATATTGGGGTTTGTTATTCCTTTTTGGTCCAGATATCCAATATATTCTTGATATTGGAGTTTGTTATTCATTTTTGGTCCAGATCTCCAATACACTCTCGATATTGGAGTTTGTTATTCCTTTTTGTTATAGATCTCCAATATACTCTTGATATTGGGGTTTGTTATTCCTTTTTGTTCTAGATCTCCAATATACTCTTGATATTGGAGTTTTTTATTCCTTTTTGTTCTAGATCTCCAATATACTTCTGATATTGGAGTTTGTTATTCCTTTATGATAAGCTGAAATGTTTATTTTTTCGGAATATATTTCTGAATTTCTTGTTTTTCAAACTCCAAATATCTTTAACTTACTCTCTGGCTTCCTTTCTTGCTCGATATTTTATCCATTTGTGTCTCTAGTAATGATGATAAATTTGCATTTTTTCACAGACAGAGAGTAATATTAAATTATATTTGTTCAGTACTAAATCTCTTTTTAATGATTCAGAGTCTCAACAACCAATGTAGGGTGTACCTCGAGATAAGGTAGAGCAGGCACTTGGCATGTTGTTGTTTCAATGGTTGGTTGAAGGGTTGGCCACTGACTGGGCTACTGGATCGCGGGGCTCGGGTTAGGTCATAGGCTAGGTCATTGGGTCTATGTGGTTCAGGGGATGGTCACAGACTGGTCCACTGGATGGGGCTATGGGGCTGACTAGGATTGATAATCCCATCCTTCAGAATAAAATATATTTCTGAAACCTAGAAATAGAATTGAACCACTATTTGTTGACTATACGCCTATACTAGAAATAAATTTCTTGTTTAAAGCTTTGTAATTATTACAATGTTTCGCTAAAAGTATATTATGTATTTGCTATAAACCTTCACTAACAAATTGTAAAATATGATTTCTCATGATAATGATGGTCAATGATGGAAAGAATAACCGACATATTAGTTCATTACTGTTAGAGAAATTTTAAGTAGAATTATATATCATTGTCACAGATGTACAACTGTGAACCTACAAAAATGACATTCATAAATTGTAATCCAAAGAGATAAAATGGAAAGTTATTTTTATTTTAAAAACAAATTATTATTTATATCATCTGATAAGAGGTTATTTATTAATTGTAGTTTACATTTTAAGTATACCAAGAGATCATCTGATATAAAATGTTCAAGTTGGGGATTCAATATTTAAATTGAACAAAGACCATCTGTAATGAGGTGGTTTCAATTTGTTCTCTATAATTGAACTATACCAAAATCATCTTCTATCAGAGTTGTTTATCAAGTTGAAATTATAATTTCAATAATTGCAAAATCATCTGCTTTGAGATGGTTGTCTTATGTTAATTTATAGTGAATTAAACCATGATCATCTGATTTGAGGTGGTCGCCATGTTAAAATATATATTTGAATTATATAAAATCATCTGCTTTGAATGGTGCTTAATGGTGATTTACAGTTGATTTATACCAAGATCATCTGCTATGAGGTGGTCACCTTAGTCATATTTTATATTTGAATTAATCCAAAACCATCTGAAGAACTGTCCCTATGTTCAAAACAACATGTGATCGACAATAAGCGATCTATTCACTGAAATTGCTTTTTAGTATTAACAAAGATTTACTATTAATCACCTTTTATAAATATAATTTAATCAATTATTTTTGTTTTATCAAGAGAATAAAGTTGTATTCCATTATTTTAAAATAGTTTTATATTACAAAAACATCTCACAGTCTTGAAATATCTTTTATTAACTCCAAAACTAAATGATTTATTTAAATTAATGAATTTGAAGAATGTATGAACTTTGACTGAATGAATGCCTATTTATCAATTAAACACGAGTTCTAACTTTAAAATTATTAACTAGTAATTCATAATTTTCGTTTACTTCTAAATGGAATGAATTTAATTCCCTAAATGAAATATTCTAAATGCCTATCAATCATTTTTAATATGATTTTGTGAAATATTTCATTTTTAAAATTAATATTCTGATATAATTATCAGTTTCAAGAAATATTCATTAATATATATCGACAAACTTACCATGTCAATCTAATTTATTTATATTATATTTCAACATCTATAAGTTATTTCCTCTCACCACTACTTTCAACTAATCTTTTCTTGTGTGTTTTATAGAAGTTTTAGCCAATCTGCTCCAACTTATATGTTGCTTCACTTTAATTATTCAAAATAAAAAAAATCGATTTCGCATTCAATAAATAATTTTGAAACTCAACTATTATGTGTAACTGTTTATGTTAAAACCCAATCATCAACTGGAGAAATAATAGAAAACATAAATGACACCCCATCTTACTATGATACTCACAATACACTTTGTATATATTTGAACAATTTAAAGATTTGATAATAGGAAAAGTAGACTTTTACACACATATTTTAGATTATTTTTTTTTTCAAATCGGTTTAGAATACCCTAAGAAACATTGTACCAGATGAACGCCTATTTGTTAAATTCATAGGATTTCATAGTTGCCCTATGAATATCAAAAAATATAAGTTCGCTCTGAACTGACGATGGACTTAACATCAAATCATGGGCTCCAGATGGGACGTTTGAATTTACAAAGCTGTTGTCATGTCGGTTTGTAACAAGCCAAACCTGCAAATTTGGAGAGACATTCAATAGATATTCTACAAATTTTGTGTCAAAATATCAAAAGATGAGATAGCTAGTTTATTTTTATAGAATAATCCTCTTGACAAATTAGTTATGAATATTTGAAATTATTGATTTTTCCGATTTAATATCGAGGAGACGTAAAATATTCTAAAGATAAATGGCCAAGGTAATTTATTATAAAGGGTTTTTATTGTCAAACATGTTATTGCTATCTCTTCCATGGAATTAGGATCTTTTGTATTTGACCATGGACCAGCACTGCCTGGACAGTGGATGTAACCAAATAAGGGAATCTCACTTTAAACTATGTATTTTACAAATTTATATTTTACATTGTATTCCCTACAGAAAATTGGCATTATAAATTCATCTGTCCAAACATTTTTTGTAAGATTCAAAGACTTTCATAACTCCTTTATATGATATGAAATTGGAGCTTTCTCTGTACTTATTAGGGCCCTAGCAAAGCCATGGTATACAGGTTGGGATTTGTCTGAATTTTCCAAAACTGATGTTGTGGCTCATTATTTATCACCACCATTAGGTTTTAAGTTAGGTGATAAACTAAAAGCATTGTTTTAATGAATATTTGAAGAATGAGCTTCATATTGTAACGTAGAAAATTAGGAAAGACAAACTTCAGAATCACACAGAAATATATTTATTGTAAAACCAAATTAAAACTAATAAAATGGAAGAGAGGCAATGTGACAATTTACATAGTATCAAAATACAAATATCAAAATTAAAAAATATTTTCATAAAATGATAAATAATCTGCTAAATAGCTCCTTCCCTATGGGAGCTGTGACCTAAAGCTTGAAAATCTCGTTGCTACTGAAATG
>CP092885.1:9771187-9814769 GCA_030710605.1 Cordylochernes scorpioides | reverse complement strand
GCAATCATTGAAATAATTTGGCGCCTTTGGAATGTAAAATCAATCAAACAAATTTGTTAACATATAAGGAAACTATATTTACAGAAATATTTGAGAAAAAAGATTTTTAAAAAGTATTTCAATTCTATTAAATGAATATTTTTATTGATTGACTTTCGATAAATTAGAATTTGAAAATTTTCAATGATGATCCTATTTCTAATATAGGCAATAGGTAAATAATTTGAATTTGTTGAATAATATACAACTTTTGATGAATAATACAATGGTATAGGATTTTAAAATTTGGAAAAAATGTTGACTATTGCTTACAAAGGTTGCTAGGTAAAAGATATAAGAAAGTCGTAAACTTGAGAGTTAACGTTCTAAAGAAGGAGCAATTCTAGCATTCAAGAAGCCCAGATAACCATAGCCTTCCAATGCCTTGAGAATATTCTTTAAAAATTCAAAAGAAATCTGAGGATATGAGTATTGATTGAGCGCGGTATGATTCTTTAATCGATATATATCAAAATATTTGTATTACAGGGTTGTCTCAAAAATTCGTTATTACTTGCAAAAAATTGAAATACCAATATTATTCGCTGTTATGTATAATGTCTTTATATTATGTATTCTTCTTTCTTATCTCCACTCAATCATATTAGGGTATCAAGATTGTAGAGCTTGAGACTTTTGATGGTGTGGGTGAAGTAGAATGCGTCTGCCTTTGTCATTAAGACTGGGAGCACTACTCAGTGGCAGGCCGACTTAGCTCCAATATGAAATGGCCGCCTCTGACATGAGGAACACACGCCATGTACAGCCGCTCCTATAATGGAGTACAGACTCATCCTGTATCCCTGGATAAGGAGCACTTACAGAGTACTATCAGCCGGGCCAGCTGAGCCCAGGTTTTTTAGCGAGCTTGTTACTGCTCCCCTTCCTTTTTCATCCGGGCTTGGGACCGGCAAAGGCGGAGTTATTTTTATAGTTTATATTATGTATAAAGTAATAGTATTATGTATTATATTGAAAGATTATAAACTCAAAAGGAGCTTCTTCTATAGAACATGTTTATTTCGCTAGATTTCGAACGACATCGTTCTTCAACGGGCGTAAAGACAAGGTGTGATTTGAGATGCGTGAAATTATATAGACGTACCTCGAGAGCCAAGATATATATACAAATTTGTAACTATCTGTAACTATTGTAGCTAGCGAAATAAACATGTTCTATAGAAGAAGCTACTTTTGAGTTCATAATCTTACAATATACACATAAGTAGTTATGGTAATCGAAAGTTGATGTATTATGTATTATTATGTATTCGCCGTAATGATATTATTCGCTAATTAATACGAAAAACAACGTTTTAAGAAAAAAACGAACTTTTGGGACAACCATATATTTGGTCATTCGCCCAAAACAGAAATACAAACACTCGTTATAACAAGAACATGGAATAATCAAAGAAGTGGCGATCCAAATATTTACTATAAAATTACAAAGTTATTCCCTATTAATATACATAACAAAGTTTCTTAAATTCATATTGAGATCCACAAGGGATCTAATGGAGTCATCGGCCGGCCGCCTGACATTCAGTCCTGGATATTTCCAGTTGATCTCGAGGACCAGGCCATCACCATCTCTTCAGCGGGGAAGCACGTGATCTACGTTTTCTTCGTAGACCACGAAATACGTGGTGTCGGTGGAGACCGACTGGCGAAACTCAACCAAACTCTGCAGCAGTGGCAGAGGCGCCATATTCATTGTACATAGTATCATGCATATATATAAATATCTTTTTTTTTAAATAGTACAGACTGCGTACTTTTTCATGTATTAACAAGATGCTAATAATATTATTTTAATTGCAAATTGTCTAGTGGAATCTTCACAATGCGCCAAAGAGATGTTTAATGGCAAAATGGCTAGGACAAATCAGATGGGGTCTAGTTTGACGTTTATATTAATGGGAGAGGCGTCCTAGGCTTCTATAGATCAATTTCCTCTTGGCAAAATTTCCATTTATCTATATATCCATATGTTTGGTGTGTATAAATAGTTGATTATCCAATGTGGTAAATCATTCTTTCATAATTATCTTTAAAAAATAGACACTTCGGCCAGTTATAGTTTTATTTTCTCAACGTCTCAACAAAAATATTTTGTTGGAACATTGAGAAAATGAAACATGGCCGTGGTGTCTATTTTTTAAAGAAATATGAAATGCCGGCCAGGCAACATCTATCTTCAATATTCATAATTCTCATAACTCTGATTCAATATATTCTGGACACATTGGGATCTTAACTATGTAATGTGTACAGTTATTAAATATAGTTTTACAGAATTATTCGAACCTTTATTAGATTTGTACTCAGTTGTTGTTGTCGTGTCCAATGAAGAGCCTGAGATGTCCCCATACATCTCTATCATAGCAGTCGTAAATTTGTACTCAGTGAATACTATTTATAAATGTCATTTTATTGAACTCTTTTTTTTTTTAGGTTGACTGCTCCCCTGACCATCCCCTTCAAAGTGAAAGTACAGCTCCAGAAGAGGAAGTTTGCCTAACTTCGGTAATACAGAACTTACCTTTTATCATTCAAACTTGCTCAATATGTGCTTGAAATTGACAATATTGGGAGGATTATTTCACAAGAGGTGGTTTTGGTCACGTATTCTGTGCTCAGAATAAAGATTTTCAAAGAATTCTGTGCTTTAACGATAATGATAGAATGAACAAAAATCATAACAGAGAGAGAATTACTTAAATTACCAAAGATTTTACTCTATTGATGGGGTTATTTACAATTTTACTACTACCTAATAGTTACAATTTTTAGTAATGGATATTTTTGAGGGAATTATTTTCTCTTCTTCATAATATGAATGAATGGAAAATAAGTCCTGAAGTAATCAGTAGGTTTTACACCACTGGAAAATCATTACATTATCCTCACATTCCTAACATCATTCACAAGGATGTGAAATTATAACCCCCTTTTGAATTTTGATGGACACTTACATTAATAAGATATTGGTTGTGCAAACCAAAATTCAAAACATGGCAGAATACAGGCTGATTTATTGGAATTTTTACCTATATGGCTCCATAAATCGTTCTCAACAAGTCTTATTATTTGAAGAAGATTGGTGGACCTTGGGTGCTACTCTTTACGAAATATCAGTAGGTCAAGTTAGACCTCTGCTTTCTATATTCAGGGAAAAGGTACAAAAATACCTGTTACACTGAGGAACAGTAAGGTGATCACTGAAAATGTTTTTTTTTGCTTATCCCTAGTACACGTGGTACAGTCCATGTTAATCATGGTGGGTAAAAGGAGGCGACTGCTTTTACTGTAAGTGCACCACATGTTTACATATGTGAAAATCAATTTAACTTTGCAACTGAAAATATAGTAGAAATGTGGCCTAGTTCAAAGAGCC
This sequence comes from Cordylochernes scorpioides, assembly GCA_030710605.1. NCBI lineage: Eukaryota > Metazoa > Arthropoda > Arachnida > Pseudoscorpiones > Chernetidae > Cordylochernes > Cordylochernes scorpioides. The sequence goes on along the minus strand of CP092885.1, from coordinate 9,811,330 downwards.
TATTTCAGCTTGAACTGCTATCAATGGATAGTGTTGGAATCCTATGTGATGACCAGGAAGGGAGAGCAGGGGGAGTCAGTAGGATAGGATGCTTGGAAACTCTCCTTTTTGAGGGTGTGGTCTCCACTCTGGAGGGGCGTGGGTGGGAGCCCTCCAGGAGGGGGGTGGGGTTGTATACCACCTCTCTCGCTACTCCCTTCCTTGACAGTTAGCGCCTGAAGCCTTTTTTTGAGAACCAAATTGTATTAATTCTGTCTATAATTACGATTCCACGGGCCCTACAGAGAAAGTTAGCCCCATAGCCTCAGAGGACTAGTCTGTGGCCTCCCCCTTGAACCCATAGATCCTTTGGCCTGGCTTATGACCTTTCCATGGGCCCTATTGATTCGGCGGTCTGGGATGTGTGCTGACTCTAAGCTGGCCATGATTTCCATCAACAGCATGCCAACTGCTTGCTCTACTTTATCTTGTGGCATCCCAACATTTACGATGGGACTCTGAATAAATATACCTAATGAAGTACTGAACAAATTTGAGTGTTAAACCTTTTTTGTTGATTTAATTCTATCCCTATATAAATTAAACTAATTTTAGAGGTTCTAATTGATTCCAGATTGGCCAGTAAGTCCTGAAGCCTTTTATTTTTGTTAAATATTGGAAGGCAAACTAGAATTAAATAATTTTAGTTTTCATTCTAGTTTGCCTTTTAATTTTTAATTAAAAAAAAGGTTTTCAGGGTTATGGTACAACCTGTATATTTCATTTAAATATAAATGAATATCTTCAACCCTTTTATATTATTTCAGCGTTTCCAACCACTTTTATATTTTACCCCACTTTCTAGATATTTTAATTTTTTTTCATTAATTTTAATTCTTTTTTAAAAATTATTTGTTGAGTATGGAGCACATGCTCCACGCTCTTTAAAATATCATTCCACTCAGAAATCAAATACAAGGTAAACACAATAGCAAATATTTAATTAAAAAGGCATATATTAGATCAAAATATATGCCTTTTGAATTGAATATTTGTTTATGAATTGCTCTATTTTCAAAACAATAGCAAATATATTTATATAAAAAGAGCATACCTCATATAAATATATAAAATTTTGTTCACTTTTTGACACAAAATAGCAAATAGAGTTTTCCTAAAGAGGGCAAGTGGCTGAAACGTTGAAAAAATATAAAAATAATGAAGATATTGATTTATGATTTTAATTATATTACTCAGCTACACAAATAGATTATCCATAATATATATATATATGTGACAATTACTTAACCTTTGTGTTTCGAATCTTGTGACCCATGTAATTCTTAAGTTTTCTGTCCTATTTTATACCTTACATTTTGGTGGTAGATGCTGGGTAGATTAGGGAAAACAAACTGAAGATCGCCGAGAAAACCTTGAGGCCATGTTGCTATGATCTACATTTTCTGAGACTGGCTCCAGAATTTCACCATCTAGTCAAAGCCAAGAGTTCCCTCCAAGATGACCATGTCTCAATAGACGATACAATAAAGCCGCTCTTCACGCCGTAAGAAAAGGACGCAAAGTTACTAATGACAGACGTTCAAGACATATGCCTTACTTCGAGGAGAGGAGCCTTTTAAGCCTTTCGTAAACATATTGGTGACAATTCCTTAACCTTTGTGTGTGAGAATCTTGTGACCCGTGTAATTCTGAAGTTGTCTGTCCCAATTTCTACGTTACATTTTGGTGGTAGATGCTGGGTAGATTAGGGAAAACAGACTGAAGATCGCCGAGAAAACATTGTGGCCATGGCTGCTATGATCGACATTTTCAGAGACTGGCTCAAGGATTTCACCGCCGTTTCAAAACCAAGAGTTTCCTCCAAGATGACCATGTCCTTATAGCCTTTCGCAGATGTGCAGCATCGTTGATCTGAACAACCCGATTCTGCTCCTTGTTAGTTATATTTCTACAAGTCTGCAAGATGACAAAAGTCTCCTCCAGCCACCAAACCTGCTGGCTTCCTTGCGCGGTCTCAAGTCTAAAGAGTCTTCCCTCGAATTGTTCGTGTTATAAGATACTCAACGCGTGCTGCGCTCGTGGAGCCTCTGCTAGCGTCTACTACAGGTCACCAACTACCGGGTGGTGCACGAGGTAAAAAAACGTCGTCCTGCGATTTTCAACAACGACCCTCACACACATCCACAGTCAGTTCGCGGGAAGGAATCTGGATTCAGCTTTCCCTACAAATATATTCTTCAAAGCTGGGGACGTGATTGGACATTCCCTTTAATCGTGTCGCCCTGCTTAATCTCCTCAGCCAACCTACGCCTCAATAAACTTTCGGGACAGTACATGCAACGACATCCTGAACAATCTGCCTCGAGGTGTGCCAACTCTGCGATAGATCGCTGATAAACAGCTTATGGAGTTGCCGCGACCTTTAACCATTCCAAGATGCTTTCGTCCCACAATGTGTTTCTGGGGATCAACTGGCCGTTCTCGTCGGTTTCGACTTCAAAAGAAGATCACGTAATTTGCCTCTTATAATGAATAGATTTTGAGCAATCTATCTCCCTGTATCTATCTTATCTATTATTTAACTTTTCTATCGATGTTATTCTGTGAAATAAAATTATAATAAAACAATTTTTTTCTTTTTTCTTATTTTGGTAACAAGATATCAAACAATTAATTATCATATTTAAAAACTATTTCTCTAATTTTTTTTTCAATAAAATGGATATATTTATTAATGTCTTCTTTGAACCCTTCTAAATATTAGTTTAACTATATAGAGATAAAATTAATTCAATAACACCTATTAAAATGTGAATTTATTATCATTATTATTTCAATTTCATTTGATCCCCAATTCCATCTTGATATTGGGGTTTGTTATTCCTTTTTGGTCTAGATCTCCAATATAACCATGATATTGGAGTTTGTTGTTCCTCTTTGGTCCAGATCTCCAATATACTCTTTATATTGGGGTTTTTTTTATTCCCTTTTGGTCCAGGTATCCAATATACTCTTTATATTGGGGTTTGTTATTCCTTTTTGGTCCAGGTCTCCAATATACTTTTGATATTTGGGTTTGTTATTCCTTTTTGGTCCAGGTCTCCAATATACTTTTGATATTTGGGTTTGTTTTTCCTTTTTGGTCCAGGACTCCAATATACTCTTGATATTGGGGTTTGTTATTCCTTTTTGGTCCAGATCTCCAATATACTCTTGATATTGGAGTTTGTTATTCCTTTTTGGTCCAGGTCTCCAATATACTTTTGATATTTGGGTTTGTTATTCCTCTTTGGTCCAGATCTCCAATATACTCTTTATATTGGGGTTTGTTATTCCTTTTTGGTCCAGGTCTCCAATATACTTTTGATATTTGGGTTTGTTATTCCTTTTTGGTCCAGATCTCCAATATACTCTTGATATTGGAGTTTGTTATTCCTTTTTGGTCCAGATCTCCAATATACTCTTGATATTGGAGTTTGTTATTCCTTTTTGGTCCAGGTCTCCAATATACTCTTGATATTGGGGTTTGTTATTCCTTTTTAGTCCAGGTCTCCAATATACTTTGATATTGGGGTTTATTATTCCTTTTTGGTCCAGAACTCCAATATACTCTTGATATTGGGGTTTGTTATTCCTTTTTGGTCCAGGACTCCAATATACTTTTGGTATTGGAGTTTGTTATCCCTTTTTGGCCCAGGTCTCCAATACACTCTCGATATTGGAGTTTGTTATTCCTTTTTGTTATAGATCTCCAATATACTCTTGATATTGGAGTTTTCTATTCCTTTTTGTTCTAGATCTCCAATATACTTCTGATATTGAAGTTTGTTATTCCTTTTTGATAAGCTGAAATGTTTATTTTTTCGGAATATATTTCTGAATTTCTTGTTTTTCAAACTCCAAATATCTTCAACTTACTTTCTGGCTTCCTTTCTAGCTCTATATTTTATCCATTTGTGTCTCTAGTAATGATGATAAATTTACATTTTTTTACAGACAGAGAGTAATATTAAATTATATTTTTTATAATTATATTTGTTCAGTACTTAATCTCTCTTTAATGATTCAGAGTCTCAACAACCAATGTAGGGTATACCTTGAGATAAGGTAGAGCTGGCACTTGGCATGTTGTTGTTTCAATGGCTGGCTGAAGGGTTGGCCACTGACTGGGCTACTGGATCGCGGGGCTCGGGTTAGGTCATAGGCTAGGTCGTTGGGTCTATGTGGTTCAGGGGATGGCCACAGACTGGTCCACTGGATGGGGCTATGGGACTGACTTGGATTGATAATCCCATCCTTCAGAATAAAATACATTTATGAAACCTAAAAATAGAATTGAACCACTATTTTTGACTACATGCCTATACTAGAAATAAATTTCTTGTTTAAAGCTTTGTAATTATTACAAAGTTTCGCTAAAATTATATTATGTATTTGCTATAAAACTTCACTAACAAATTGTAAAATATGATTTCTCATGATAATGATGGTCAATGATGGAAAGAATAACCGACATATTAGTTCATTACTGTTAGAGAAATTTTAAGTAGAATTATTTATCATTGTCACAGATGTACAACTGTTAACCTACTAAAATGACATTCATAAGTTTTAATCCAAAGAGATAAAATGGAAAGTTATTTTTATTTGAAAATCAAATTATTATTAATATCATCTAATAAGAGGTTATTTATTAATTGTAGTTTACATTTCAAGTATACCAAGAGATCATCTGATATAAAATGTTCAAGTTGGAGTTTCAATATTTAAATTGAACAAAGACCATCTGTAATGAGGTGGTTTCAATTTGTTCTCTATAGTTGAACTATACCAAAATTATCTTCTACCAGAGTTGTTTGCCAAAAGTTGGAATTATTATTTCAATAATTGCAAAATCATCTGCTTTGAGATGGTTGTCTTATGTTAATTTATAGTGAATTATACCATGATCATCTGATTTGAGGTAGTCACCATGTTAAAATATATAATTGAGCTATATAAAAATCATCTGCTTTGAGATGGTGCTTAATGGTAATTTACAGTTGATTTGTGCCAAGATCACCTGCTATGAGGTGGTCACCTTAGTCATATTTTATATTTGAATTAATCCAAGACCATCTGAAGAACTGTCCCTATGTTCAAAACAACATGTGATCGACAATAAGCGATCTATTCACTGAAATTGCTTTTTAGTATTAACAAAGATTTACTATTAATCAGCTTTTATAAATATAATTTAATCAATTATTTTTGTTTTATCAAGAGAATAAAGTTGTATTCCATTATTTTAAAATAGTTTTATATTACAAAAACATCTCACAGTCTTGAAATATCTTTTATTAACTCCAAAACTAAATGATTTATTTAAATTAATGAATTTGAAGAATGTATGAACTTTGACTGAATGAATGCCTATTTATCAATTAAACACGAGTTCTAACTTTAAAATTATTAACTAGTAATTCATAATTTTCGTTTACTTCTAAATGGAATGAATTTAATTCCCTAAATGAAATATTCTAAATGCCTATCAATCATTTTTAATATGATTTTGTGAAATATTTCATTTTTAAAATTAATATTCTGATATAATTATCAGTTTCAAGAAATATTCATTAATATATATCGACAAACTTACCATGTCAATCTAATTTATTTATATTATATTTCAACATCTATAAGTTATTTCCTCTCACCACTACTTTCAACTAATCTTTTCTTGTGTGTTTTATAGAAGTTTTAGCCAATCTGCTCCAACTTATATGTTGCTTCACTTTAATTATTCAAAATAAAAAAAAATCGATTTCGCATTCAATAAATAATTTTGAAACTCAACTATTATGTGTAACTGTTTATTTTAAAACCCAATCATCAACTGGAGAAATAATAGAAAACATAAATGACACCCTATCTCACTATAATACTCACAATACACTTTGTATATATTTGAACAATTTAAAGATTTGATAATAGGAAAAGTAGACTTTTACACACATATTTTAGATTAATTTTTTTTTTCAAATCGGTTTAGAATACCCTAAGAAACATTGTACCAGATGAACGCCTATTTGTTAAATTCATAGGATTTCATAGTTGCCCTATGAATATAAAAAAATATAAGTTCGCTCTGAACTGACGATGGACTTAACATCAAATCATGGGCTCCAGATGGGACGTTTGAATTTACAAAGCTGTTGTCATGTCGGTTTGTAACAAGCTAAACCTGCAAATTTGGAGAGACATTCAATAGATATTCTACAAATTTTGTGTCAAAATATCAAAAGATGAGATAGCTAGTTTATTTTTATAGAATAATCCTCTTGACAAATTAGTTATGAATATTTGAAATTATTGATTTTTCCGATTTAATATCGAGGTGACGTAAAATATTCTAAAGATAAATGGCCAAGGTAATTTATTATAAAGGGTTTTTATTGTCAAACATGTTATTGCTATCTCTTCCATGGAATTAGGATCTTTTGTATTTGACCATGGACCAGCACTGCCTGGACAGTGGATGTAACCAAAGAAGGGAATCTCACTTTAAACTATGTATTTTACAAATTGATATTTTACATTGTATTCCCTACAGAAAATTGGCATTATAAATTCATCTGTCCAAACATTTTTTGTAAGATTCAAAGACTTTCATAACTCCTTTATATGATATGAAATTGGAGCTTTCTCTGTACTTATTAGGGCCCTAGCCAACGCCATGGTATACAGGTTGACATTTTGTCTGAATTTTCCAAAACTGATGTTGTGGCTCATTATTTATCACCACCATTAGGTTTTAAGTTGGGTGATAAACTGAATGCATTGTTTTAATCAATATTTGAAGGAAGAGTTTCATATTGTAAAGTAGAAAATTAGGAAAGACAAACTTCAGAATCACACAGAAATATATTTATTGTAAAACCAAATTAAAACTAATAAAATGGAAGAGAGGCAATGTGACAATTTACAGAGTATCAAAATACAAATATCCAAATTAAAAATATTTCCATTAAATGATGAATAATCTGCTAAATAGCTCCTTCCCTATGGGAGCTGTGACCCAAAGCTTGAAAATCTCGTTGCTACTGACATGGATCTGACGTGTGTCTGTCAAGTATTCCCTCGTAGTCTTGGACCTCTGTCCCTAGTAGCTTTGCGTCCTTTTTCTTGCGGCGTGAAGATCGACTTTGTTGTCATATCGTCTATAGGGACATTGTCATCTTGGAGTGTATTCTTGGCTTTGACACGGCGGTGGAATCCTGGCGTCTTGGAAAATGTTAATCACAGCAGCCATGGCCTCAAAGTCTTCTCGGCGATCTTCAGTTTGATTTCCCTAAACTACTCAGCATCTACCACCAGATGTAACATAAAATTAGGAAAGACAAACTTCAGAATGACAGAGGAATTTATTTAATGTAAAACCAAATTAAAACTAATAAAATAGCAGAGAGGCAATGATAAAATTTTACAGTGTATCAAAATTCCAAAATTGAAATTAAAAAAATTATTTTCATAGAATAATAAATAATCTGCTACAATATTATGATAACATATTAATATTAGAACATATACGTTCATGTATATCGGGATTCAGAAAATAACTCTGAAAGGTATTTTATACACAGCGACCTTTATTGAAGACACGAGAGATAACCATTCTCTCATAGCTCTTGCCCAATCCTCAAAAGATTTCCCACATTTGTGATTCCATATATATAGGGAAATTTGCAGCGAGGATATATTTATATCTATAAAAATAAAGGTCACCTCTCCCGTCAAATGGACGTCAAAACGATACCATCTATTGACCGTCGCCGCAAACTAGCGGCCTCAGGTCGGTGACAAAGCCACAACACCAGCTTTAACAAACTGAGAAGCGTCCACCTAGAGACCAGAGGTTTCGGGCTTATGGTCCTCGTCAGCCTAGATGACGTCTAGCCTGACGTATATTTTGACGGGAGAGGTTAACTTTATAAAAAATATATAATAATGTTTTATATATAATGGTAACCAATATCATGTGTTGAATTTTTAAAATAGCCGATTTATAGAGTGGAATTACAACACAAACCTACCCAATTGTACAGCGACCTCAAGTAACGACGCTGGTAAAAATTATGGAATTCAAATATTTAAGAGAAAATTTTCCGGGAAGAAATTGATAGGAAAAAGAAATGCCATTCAGCCCACCAACGTAAACAAAAAAGAAGCATAACCATTACATCTATATATAGATTGCATCTATATATACATCTATATATACAAGGGGGATCAATAAATAAGGTGAATTATCTTATTTCTTAAAAAATAAAAAAGCAAAACTAATTTAAACCACAGAATATTAAAATATAACATCGAGAGACTATTTAAGGTGTTCTGTTCTTTTTTTCCCACGTGCGGCGCGAGACTTATAAATAAACTAAAATGGAAGCACCCTTGAAGGATTGCACCACGCTTGAACAATGTGCAGTTATTTGTTTCTTGAATGCAGAAGGTATTCAAACATCTCAAATATGCCAAAGAATGAAAAATATCTATGGTGAGTCTTGTTTGTCTCAAAAAACATTTAAACACTGCGTGACATTGAAAATGGAACACCAAGAAATAGTGGCCAGAAAATTATGCAAATTTCAGGGTAGACGCGCCTAACCGAGTTATGCAAATGATGTAAAATGCGCAGCTCTCGTGCGCACATGGAGTAAGTATAAGGAAGGAACTTGCAGAAAGGACAGTATTCGTGTCGTTATTTCTTCAAGGAAAATCATTGTAGAAATTTTTTTCTTGTGTCAAAAGACACGTGTAATAACAGAGAATGCCAGGTCATCGTAAACGGAGGCAGTTCAAGCAGACAGACGCTTTTACGAGGGGCATGGTGATCGGACTGAAAAGGGCAGGTTGGTCCATACGTCAAATCGCAGCTGATACACACCTTGGTGCGTCCACGGTGCACCGACTGTGGAGAAGATGGTTGGAACAAGGAAATGTGGCAATTTATAGGAATGCCGGTGCAACCAGAGTGACGTCAGCACGTGTGGATCGGCGTATCCTTCGACAAGCAGTGGCGGCCCCACAAGCCACTTGTACCGCCATCCTGCAACATGTGCAAGGCACCCTAGATCATTCCATCTCGACCAGAACCATTTCCCGTCGATTGGTTGCTAATGGCTTGCACTCATGCCGTCCGCTAAGAAGACTGCCATTGACCCCACCGAATAGGCGCCAACGTTTGGAATGGTGCCGGGCTAGATCGACGTGGATGACGGAATGGCACAGGGTCGTGTTCTCAGATGAGTCGCGTTTCTGTTTGTCCAGTGATAGTCGCCGTGTACGCGTGTGGCGTCGACGTGGAGAAAGGTCCAATCCGGCAGCAATTGTGGAACGCCCCACCGTGCGACAACGTGGAATCATGGTTTGGGGCGCAATCGCGTATGATTCCAGGTCACCTTTACTCTGTATTCAGGGCACTATGACGGCCCAACGATACGTTGATGATGTGCTGCGACCGGTGACACTCCCCTACCTTCAGGGGGTACCCAATGCCCTTTATCAGCAGGATAACGCCCGACCGCACACTGCTCGCATTAGCCAACAAGCTCTGCAAGATGTACAGATGCTTCCCTGGCCACCGTACTCTCCTGATCTCTCACCAATCGAGCACGTCTGGGACATCATTGGACGCCGTTTGCATGCCTTGCCACAGCCGCGTTCAGAAGACGAACTGTGGCAAATGGTTGAGAGGGAATGGAGAGCCATCCCTAGGACGCCATCCGTACTCTGATTGACTCTCTACCTAGACGTGTTGCTGCGTGCATCGCCGTCCGCGATGGTCCTACTTGCTACTAAGCCGACGCCGTTCTCGCTCTGTATTATGACTATCATTTTGAAATAAAGATCACTTATTGTTCGTCCCTGTCTCTCTCTGTCTGCCGAGTTTCATCACTTTCTGGCCACTATTTCTTGGTGTTCCATTTTCAATGTCACGCAGTGTAAATGGGTTAACGAGTTCAAAAATGGACGAATTACATGTACCGATATTGAGCGACCTGGACGACCAAGTGTTACAGCGACGCCAAGCACGATAAATGCGGTTTTTACCATAGCCGACAATTTGAATATAAGATATGGAACTCTGCACACCATTATTAAAGAACAATTGCAATTTAGAAAAATATGCTGCAGATGGATTCCACATTTCCTTAATTTGGACCAAAAACTTAACCGTATTCGGGTTTCAAAGGCTCTGTTAAAGCGGTATGAAGAGGAAAGTGATCATTTCCTTCACCAAATTGTAACTGGAGATGAGAGTTGGTGTTATCATTATGATCCTTCGACAAAACGTGCATCTATGGAATGGAAACGAGGCCGCTCTCCAAGACCAAAAAAAAAAAAAAATCAGGTCTCAACGTTCGGCCGGTAAAGTTTTGTTAACAATTTTTTGCTATGTTGATAGACCAATCTGTCTTGATTTTTTATCCTCAAGGCAACGTATAAACAGCGACCTTTATTGTGACATTCTTGTAAATAAGCTAAAGCCCGGTATAAGAAACAAAAGAAGAGGGAAGCTTAGTAAAGGTGTTCTCTACCTTCATGATAATGCAAGGCCGCATACATCATGTAAAACTGCATCTACAATCATTAAATTAGGTTTTGAAGTTTTAGAACATCCTGCATATAGTCCAGACCTAGACCCCTCTGACTATTTCCTTTTTGGACTACTAAAGACGGAGTTAAAGGGAAAGCGATTTGACTCGGATGAAGATGTCCAGAAAGTGGTGCAAGATATTTTTCACACGATTCCTAAGAGTGCCTTTAAAGAGGGTATTTACAAGTTTCCAGAACGAAGGAGACGATGTATAGAAAGCCAAGGTGATTATTTTGAATGATTCAAGTCCTAATTTTTAAAATCGTTCTTTTTTTAAAATAAATTATAATTCACCTTTTATATTGATCCCCCACCTTGTATATATCTATATTATATATAGAGAGACAACTTTCCATTTTTCATTAATTATGTTCTCAAATATCATCCTCAACTCAGCGCCCTCTATCGCTGAGAATTATAAATATTTTAAGCGCTCTACTTTTATTTTTAATATAGAAAATTGAAAGATATTTCGTCTCTTAGCCTTTATATATACTGCAATAAATAAAGATGAAAAGGAAGGGAATGGCTCATCAGTAGTGAACACTCCCAGCAATTTCTCCATTTCAATCTCCAGACCGCTCTACTATTGTAACAGACTGTATTGTTATATACCCAGCATTTGCTATTGAATACAGTAAATTGGTGTTTTAAAAGAACTATAGAAACTTTCTTCTAGGACAGTAAAATGTGTATCATAATGAAAGATTCTATGCACCGAGCTGTCTATTCTACGATCTCAAGCCATCAGCAACTTTTAGTTGTACGATCAGGAGATGTCTTTTTCTTAATATCTCCACTTGATATCAATAAAATTTCACTTTTTCCTTATTTCTCATAATTTCAATATTTTAAAAATTTTCACAAGTACGTATCTAAAATTGAGGATAGTTTTTATATCAGAAACATATAGTTTCAAATCTTTCTACTATTGAAGTGAGCTGAGTGCAGAATTAGGGTGCGATGGTCATAGCGGTAAACAATTAGAGCTCTTAAAGAAACAAACCAAGGGATATTTTCAAACAATGCAAACGACCTATCGACCAACTCAGCAGCTCGATGGCCAAAATCACAAAAACAGGTTAGTTGGTCGTCGATAAGAAGTGATCATCTTTCCAATATATTCGGATATCAAGAATATACTTTGAAACAATGCAAATTGCATAGCGAGACCTGAAAATTTAATACAAATAGCACAATTCTATCTGAAAAATTGATATGCCTGAAGAGCAAATCAATATTTTTAAAATTCAAATTGTAACTTCAACGCTTTTCATATATTCAAAATCTCTCATCAAGAGAAGATCAATTGAGTACGAAGATGTACTTGGAAGAATCCAATGTTTAAATGGACATTATACGATGTAAAGAAATGGCATATGACGTCAGCTTATAGATAGCAAATTATCACTTTTATCATTGAAATTTCGCAACTCTGGGATATTAATTTATAAATTAATATATACGTACGTATATAAATACCTTAATATATATAATCGGTTTTTAAACTTTATGGAAGAATTATAAATAATTGGAATTTCAAGAGAGACAAAATAGGACACCCCCCCAAAATAAAAATATATTATAAAAATAATAATAAAATATTGAAAAGTAAATAGCATACACTACACACAATAAAACAAATACATATTCATAGAGCCCGTACAACAACATATCCCATAAATATAACTCTGTAAACATATCAAACAATAAGTCTGTATTCTAAACATGTTTTTATTTATCCTCATTTACATATGTACATATAATATTGTATGAATATATTGAATTTGTATATTTGTAATATTGTATTTCTATCTTTTTAAAAGTATATTGTATATATCTATTTTATAAAATAATTATAATTTTCTGTTTCTGAAAGTGAAGAGAATTTGTCTATATTCGAAAGTATTGTATTTGTTTAGATCTGAAAGAAATGTGTTTATCTATATATGAGAGTATATTGTATTTGTGTATATATATGGAAGAATTGTTTGTTTGTATATCAAAATTCTGTATAATTATTTTTATATCTGAAAGTAAATTGTATTTGTCTATGTACATATAACTTTAAAAGTAATTTATTTGTTATATCTAAAATATTGTATTTCTTCATATCTGTAAGTATTGTGTGTTTGGTTTTATATCTAAAAGTATTGAATTTGTTTATTTACGAAAATATTGTATTTGTTTTTATATGAAAGTATGGAAATCGCTTATTTATGAAAAGGTATTGTATTTGTTTATTTATGAAAAAGTATTGCATTTGTTTATATCTGAAAGTATTGTATTTGTTTATATATGAAATTCTTGCATTTGTCTATATCAAAGTTTTTTATTTGTCTTTATCGGGAAATATTGTAATTTTGCATTCTCAATGAAGTGTTATAATTTTTTTCCTGTTTAAGTTTTTTTTTAAATATATTTTTGTGAAGTATTGTATATCTCTCTATTTCTTTAAGTATTTTATGTTTATTGAAAGTATTGTAATTTTCTATTTCCGAATGCATTTGGCCGTTTCCTAAATAATGTATATATCTCTTATTGAAAATTTTGTATTTTTCTATATCTGAAAGTATTATTTTGTTTATTTATCTAAGTATAATTCACTCATATATTTTTGAAAATATTGTATTTGTCTGATTATGAAATCATTTAATTAGTATTTTTCTGAAGGTATTATATTTTTCGAGAGATTTCTCAGAAAGTATTGTATTCACATATATTTCAAAATATATTTTTCATATTTTTCAAAAAGAGTATTGTATTCGCTATTATACTGGAAATATATTCTGTTAATGTATTTCTGAAGGTATTAAATATATCTTTTCAGAGAGAGAGGAAGTTTTGTATTTCTTATTATATTGAAAAGGTATTTATCTATTTCTAAGGGTTATGTATTTATTCATTTCTGGAGGTATATATTGTATTTGTATATTTATGAAAAAAACAATGTAATAATTTATATCTAGGAATATTGTGATATATATCTGAGAGTATTTTGTATCTGTCTATTTCTGAAGGTATCATTATACTTCCTAACACATTCTACCTTGTTTGATTACAATTCTTTTATTAATTACTAGACGGGTGACCCGGGCTTCGCCCCGGGATTGACCCGTGTGCATATCTACCCGAGTGATATATATTTAGATAAGATTTTTTTTAAATAATTGTTTGTTATTAACATTATCTATTTGTTTGCATCAGCATAATTTAATCTAATCTTTGATAGAGGGCGCTGTTCGTGAGCTAAGTAGAATAATTTGAATATATAGTTTTAATAATTGATTTATATATTTTTTAAAATAGCCTATCGTTTTCCCCGTATTTTTTTTACCTATGTATGGAAATTTTGGTTTGAATTAGTGAACTACTGCGAATTTGTATACCGGACATACAAACAAACAAACATACAAATATTTATTTATATATATATATATATTCTATTAAATTCCTTCTCTTCCATATTATATATTTATAAAACTATTTTAGAGGCGTAATATTCTTTTTAAAATAAAACAATTTCAGTAGAAATTGTTTTATTTTAAAAAGAATATTACGCCTCTAAAATAGTTTTATAATTTGATAACAGATGGCGCGCTAGTGCATCGTAACATATTATATATTCATATTCTCTCTCCCTCTTTATTATAATTAATTATTTATTTTAAATTAAAATAAAAAGTATTATAAATAATAAATGCATATTATTCAAAATCTGTGCATATAATTTATTTAAATTCCCTTTTCTTTCATCATCCTTTGAAAATATTATAAATTCCTATTAGTATTTGTATATATAAGCTATCATATTTGTATTATTTTTCGTGTAAATGTTTATTTATGTAAATAAACATTGGTTCAAATAACAAATTTAGTATTCTTTTGTGTATAATCCAATATTTTGATATTTCACTCCCTACTTATTTTGTCCTTCCATTTTTAAATCTTTCAAGAGAATTTTATGAGAGTCTGAAATTCTTTGAAAATGGATATGTGTGAAAACAAGTTTTGTATTCATATTTTACCATGCTGTCAGAGCACACCTTGAAGCCTGAAAATGTGTACCTAGGCTCAATCAGATGACAATGATTGTTCATAAAATTTCAGACACCTATGTGGATTTCTATCCGCGTGTATGTTAAATATAAATAAATGCAGAAATTCAATAAACAATAGATGGAAATAAAACCTTCAACAAATAAAAATAAATACTATATGAAAAGATGGAAGTGTGAAATAATCAGAAAAAAACTGTTAAATAACAGAAAGTAAGATAAAGAAAGCAAACGAAGGAAAATACAATAAATTGTTGTAATACAAATGAATAATTCATGGCTGAGAATATAAAAAACAGATGGTAAAAAATAATCAATTTATAAAAAGGTAAGGTATAAATAAAAATATAATCCTTTTATTTCAAAATAATTACTTTTACCTTCATGTTTATTTTAAATATAAATAAATATTCAGACATCTAATAAAATAGAACCTCAAATTAATAGCATTATAATCGTGAGTGAGAAAGTAGAAACTAATTCTATATGTGCAAAAGTTAATGTATATGTTTATACTAAACAGAAATGAACAATATATATTTATAGAAAACGTATTAGGAAAATAATGAATACAAAATTATTTTATAAAAAGGTTTACATTGAGAGGTGCGCTAAACATAAGAAATGCACTCTTTTAGCTACCAATATAAAATTTTATGGCTGAAGGAAGACATTATAAATATTGAACTTTATTTTATATCAAGTTACTCGCTATCAAGCTTTAATTTTTTTTTTCATTTCATCTAGGTATATCCAATATATGACGAATATCTCTACAGCCTCGTTTTAGTTTAGTTTATATTTTTAATTATGAAGCATTAGCACGCCATCTGTTATGAAAATTCGAAACTATTATAGACGCAGTAGATATTGTTTGATATTTAAAAGAATCATACGTCTATAATAGTTTTAATTGTTTATTGTTGGCTATATATTTATAGAGAGAGATAGAGATCTGTGAAAGCATTATTTTTCACACAAACCTTTTTTACCTTTTAATTCAAAAATGCATATTCTTATATAGAAGTTTATATATTTCAACTAAGAATACTATATTGAGTCATTAGTCAACGAAATGGGTGTGCTGGTTCTAAATTGCACCAAATACATATATTTGAAGATAGAGGTGTCTTTTTGAGAACATATGCATGCTAGAATATTCGCTTCAAGCCCTATATTTGTTGTATTATTTTTTTCGTGTTCTGATTATTTGTATATGGTCAAATGACAATAAACTGATTGGCTCTTTTGGAAATTGTAACAAATTATTTTTTAAAACAATGTATAACGCGCAATCTATATATAGCAAATGAAAACATTAAGAGACGCGAATGCTTCTTTTCACTAATAAAAAATTCTACTGTCCTTACTACGAAGAAAAAATATTGTGAGGGCTTTGCTCATCAGTGGTGAACCCTCCAAGCGATTTTGCCAATTTATTCTACCAGATCACTTCTTTAAAGCTCTAATACTGTATTGGATCATTCTGCCTATATATGCTATACTGAAGGGTGGAATCTTAGAAATGGTATTTGAGCGAACTTTAAACATAAGCTTTTAGGACAGTGGATTACATTCAAATATTTACATCGAACAATGCTCTCCAGCGAAAAATAAAGATAAGGCCAGTTAGATATAATTAATACAAAGCAATAACGCGCCATCAATATATACATGTATAACAATTAAAGACATTAAGACGCGAATTTATTTTTCACAAATAAGTAAAAATTATTTTATGAATATATTTTTCCCACCTCTTGATATTTATATATTTCTCCACAACAATATTAGGTATTTTAAAGGTTTTATTTGTCTTTGGACTAAATATATTTCGTATTTTTTCCCTCAATTTCTATATGTGATTGTCTTTTAATTTTGTTATTAATTTTAAAGTGTAAAACTGTGGAAAATTCAGAGCTGGCTTTATATATATAGACCAATTCATAGAACAGATAATAATGATTTAGTATATATATGCTAGCAGAAGCACCTGACTTTGCCTAATTTATCCGCGGTTAAAGTTTACCAAACGAATATTGAGTTATCAAATCTTGTTCATTATGATTGTATTATGCTCATTCTAATTTGTAATCGTGATTATAATAATAAACTTGGGACATAACAATTCTATCAGTATAGTAGTATCTAATTTACTCTTTAGAAATAATCAATAGATTTTGACATGAATCTATCATAGTTGTTCTATGTGATTTAGTGTGCTGTGGAATTCTGGATCTGTATCCCTCCAATGTTTCTACTGCGGTGAAACTCCAGTAAAAGAGAAGATGCCATAATATAAATCTACTTCGAGACCATGGAGGCTTATTAGGAATTCCTTAGAAGACTCAGCAGATCCAGTCCACAAGTGAGTAATGTTCCTCCATATCTAGCTGAGACAATTGGGATGGACAACGTGGGTGAAAATGTTATCTTTAACTGTGATTTATAAGATATAATTTACCCTATGTTTACAGAATTGACAGCAGCCAGGAAATAATTTGGTGCATTTTATCCAATGTTTTGTTTGGACGACTGATCATTTAAAGAAAAAATATTTGTAATAGTGTCAGAATATTTTATAATCAAATTTATATTAAATAATTATTGTAATATATTGATATATAGAGGTAGAAGTCAAATACCGCATTGAAATAGGCTTAAAGCTTATTATTAAGGTATTGTGGTCTTGCTATCAACCTGAGTCCTCTATATAAATAAAACAATAAATAAATAGCTTTAAGTTTTATCTTGGTTTTGAAAGAAGTAGTGATCTTTCCTATAAAAATCAATATCCTCACAACACAATTTCCATTTATATTTCGGCCGTGGAATTAGCCTACCCACCTTGTCAAATAAACCTCTCTGTAACTTTCTGAAGATTTTTGAATACATTGTGGACATCGTGGAATCCCAAGACTGACGAGCCATTATTCTGAAACCATTATCGCGGTCACCTCGTTTTCATTCCCCGCTTTTTTAACAGTTCCATTAGATATCTAATGTGTTAAGACCCGTGGTATAACTCTTTAATCTAGTCCTGTGAAATGCTACGTTTTAGCAGGATAATACACCTGCGCATGATGCTGGTATTGTTCATAACTTCATACTTACAGAAATTTGTGGCTACTCGACC
Source organism: Cordylochernes scorpioides (assembly GCA_030710605.1). Lineage (NCBI taxonomy): Eukaryota > Metazoa > Arthropoda > Arachnida > Pseudoscorpiones > Chernetidae > Cordylochernes > Cordylochernes scorpioides. The sequence goes on along the minus strand of CP092885.1, from coordinate 9,793,497 downwards.
CGACCTTTACCTACTATTCAGAAGAGCCACAGACAGTCGATCATCTTCTCTTCAGCTGTCCAGCATTCCCAAGACATAGGATGCAAACAGCTATCCTGCTCGGACTACCCACCTCAATCCTACATCTATGTCCAGCCTTCCAGACTCAACCCCGGCATGCAAATTTCTGGTCAACTGGTTCAATTCAGTAATAAAAACAGGACTCGAGTTAAAAAACGCTCAACACTAGTCCATACTAGTGAGTTTGACTCCCCGAGTAGTTGGTGTTCTGTGCTCCCTGGGTTATAAATATTTCTCTCTCTTGTGGCTGCTACCCTGACTAGCACGTTCTTCTGACATAGAAATAGTCTGATTATTGGGCTCCGAACGACTGGTTCTTCACCAAACGATGAACAGTGTTATCAAGTTTGGGCTGAAAGAGATGTTTCTCCCTGTGCGTACCATATATTCTTTGTTTGACTCAATGCCTTTGGGTAAAAAGGCTGTCGTTGCTGCCAAAATAGTTCTTCTGGTAACATATTTCTCAGTATCCATATCTAAAAATAATTCTTGTAATTTGATTACTTTTCAATCCGAGACTAAATTTTGTACATATAGCATAGCCAAGATACCTTAAAGATTTTATTGAATCCAAAAATATAAAATTAAATTTAAATAAATTAACTTTAGAATAAAAACAAAATACAATTTAGATATATCAAGCATAATAACGGATTTTGTTTAATTTAAATGACTATTCTGATAAACAACAAAAATGAAACTTTTCAAAGCTTCTTCCCTAACAACATACTAAATTTTCATCTTTCTCAATTCATTTGTAATCATGGAAGTTTCAGAAAATTTTAAAGAATAATTTAAAAAGGTGAAGACTCGACTTTTTTTTTCTTGTAGACACGAGGAACAAAGATCTGAGTTTTCTCATTTTTAGTGAAGAAAGTATATTAAATTTGATACCTTTTGTAGATATAATTTGAATTCTATAGCAACAAATATCTTTAAAAAACTCTGATAAAATATATTATATTGATTGTAGATATTCCAAGAAATTTATTTCTTTTCTCGTTAAGAGCTCGATTTGTTCTTAGAATGTTTGAACTCTCAATTTTTTTCTCTTTTAATAATAATGATAAATGAACAATTTTGGTGGATATATTTTATGGTAATGTTTTTTTTTTTTTTTATTATATTCTCTCTTTCTCCATGTCAATATACTATAACTATTCCTTTACGGCCTAAAATATTTGTAAATATGTATATAAAAATATAGATATAATTGTATGATAGTGCAAGTGTCCATAGGGGGACATAGCGCTTTAAATTGAAATAAATCCAAAATTATTGAATTTTTAAAATAAATATGATTATTTTTTATTTGAATTACATCCTGGTGTCATTTCCAATTTCAAGTTGTATAGGTTAAATTAGCGTCATCTTTCATTAAAATGACTGATAAATAGCGCTAAGAATATAATAATGATATTCTAGAAGTAAGAAAAGAAAAAGAGATAATCGATTTCAAACTTTTACTTGTTGAAATATTTCTCTTTATTTGGCAAACATATTCACTCAGAGAGTACCAGAGCGTTGTCTTACCCATTTAGCTAGAATTATATATATGGGTTTTAACTTCTGCGTAAAATTATAATTTGATAATCTTTAATATTATATGATTTAAACGCAATATATTTTTAATTATGCTGAATGTGCCTAGTTATTAGAAATGAATTCACACAATTCTAAGACCCTTTATTAAATGTGTAACGAATGAATATTATTTATTAATGTCCCCTCTAATAACTCGTTTTTTAGGATGACGGCTCCTGATCTTCCCCTCCAAAGTGAAAGTACAGCTCCAGAAGAGGAATCTTTCTTAACTGCGGTAATACAGAACTTACCTTTTATCATCCCAACATTCTCAATGGTGTGCTTGAAATTGACGGGTTTGAAAAGATTATCACAATTACTAGAGTAGGGTTTAGTCACGTATTCCGTGCTAATAATAAAAATTCCGAAAATATTTAAACCAGGAGCGAAGTACTTCAAATTACCGAAGGTTTTCCTTTTTTGTTAAGGCTAGTTATAAATTTTTCCTATTAGTAATGGATTATCTAAAGGATTTAACTTCTTTATAAGAATGAATGGAAAAATTATCAAGACAAGGTTTTATACCATTGACTAACTTAGGGATTACATTATCTTTATATTCTTAGCATCATTCACAAGGATGTGAAATTGTAAAATATCCTTTTGAATTTGATAGTCACTTAACACTGGTATAAAATATATTGTATAAGTTATACATCAAATCATCGCAAAATACAATCTGATGTGGTGGCCTTTTAACTTATATGGCCCCAATAATCGTTCGGAAGAAGCCTTATTATTTTGGCGCCATTTGGGGGATCTTATGCACTACCCTTCAGGTTACACCCCTGCTTTTCATATTGAGGATAAAGGTATAAAAACATCTGTTAAACTGTGCAGCAGTATTGTGATGACTGTGGAAATGTGATGCAAATATGTCAAGTTCAAAGAGCCCATTTCAGCTCGAACAGTTATCAATGGATAATGTTGGAATCCTATGCTATGACCAGGAAGGGAGAGCAGGGGGAGTCAGTAGGATAGGATGCTTAGAAACTATCTTTTTTCAGGGTGTGGGCTCCACTCTGGAGGGGCGTGGGTGGGAGCCCTCCAGGAGGGGGGTGGGTTGTATACCACCTCTCTCGCGACTCCCTTCCTGGACAGATAGCGCCTGAAGCTACTTTGTTAAATTTCTATGCTGATAATTCGTCTATAATTACGATTCCACGGTTTCTAAAGAGAAAGTTAGCCCCATAGCCTCAGAGGACTGGTCTGTGGTTTCCCCCTCGAACCCATAGATCCTTTGGCCTGGCTTGTGACCTTTCCCTGGGCCCTATTGATTCGGTGGTCTGGGATGTGTGCTGACTCTAAGCTGGCCATGATTTCCATCAACAGCATGCCAACTGCTTGCTCTACTTTATCTTGTGGTATCCCAACATTTACGATGGGACTCTGAATAAATATACCTAATGAAGTACTGAACAAATTTGAGTGTTAAACCTTTTTTGTTGATTTAATTCTATCCCTATATAAATTAAACTAATTTTAGAGGTTCCAATTGATCAAGATTGGCCTGTAAGTCCTGAACCCTTTTATTTTTTGTTAAAAATTGAAAGTCAAACTAGATTAAAATAGTTATAGTTTTAATTCTAGTTTGCCTTTTAATTTTTAATATAAAAAATAAAAGTTTTCGGGATTTATGGTCCAAACTGGGTATTTCATTTGAATTATTCTCATTAAAATATCTTCAACCTTTTTATATTTTTCCAGCGTTTCCAACCACTTTTATATTTCACCCATCTTTCTAGATTATTAAAATATTTTTCATTAATTTTGAATTATTTGCTTATATTTCTTTGGGTGTGGAGTACACGCTTCACGTTCTTTAAAATATCATTCCACTCCGAATTTAAATACAAAGTAAACACAATTGAAAATATTTAATTAAAAAGGCATATATTAGATCAAAATATATGCTTTTTAAATTAAATATTTATTAATGGATTACTCTATTTTCAAAACAATAGCGAATATATTTATATAAAAAGGCGTACCTAGATTTGTTAAAGAAAAAAAAAGATTTTTTTTTCTATAACAAATCTAGGTAGGCTTTTTTATATAAATATATAAAATTTTGATCGCTTTGACACAAAATAGCAAATAGAGTTTTCCTGAAGAGGGCAAGTGGCTGAAACGTTGAAAATAAAATATAAAAAGATTGAAGATATTCATTTATGATTTTAATTATATGACTCAACTACACAAATAGATTCTCCCTAATATACATATTGGTGACACTTCCTTAACCTTTGTGTGTGTGAATCTTGTGACCCGTGTAATTCTGAAATTGTCTTTCCTAATTTCTACGTTACATTTTGGTGGTAGATGCTGGGTAGATTAGGGAACACAAATGAAGATCGCCGAAAAAACCTTGAGGCCATGGCTGCTATGATCTACATTTTGTGAGACTGGCTCCAGAATTGCACCACCGTGTCAAGCCAAGAGTTCCCTCCAAGATGACCAAGTCCCTATAGATGATACAACAAAGCCGCTCTTCACACCGTAAGAAAAGGACGCAAAGTTACTATTGACAGACGTCCAAGACATACGCCTAACTTCGAGAAGATGAGCCTTTTAAGCCTTTCGTAGGTGTACAGCATCGTTGATCTGACCAACCTGGTGCTCCTCCTCGTCAGTTTCATTTCTACTCGTCTGCAAGATGACAACAGTCTTGTCTGGTAACCATACCTGCTGGCTTCCTTGCGCGCCCTCAAGTCTGGTGTCGGAGCCTTCACTTATAATGTTCCTGTCATAGGATGTTCAACGCACGCTGCGCTCCTGGAACCTCTGCTAGCGTCTACTACAGGTCACCAACTACCGGGTGGTGCACGAGGTAAAAAGGTCGTCCTGCGAATTTCGACAACGATCCTCACACATATTCACAGCTAGTTCGCGGGTTCAGCTTTTCCTACAAATATATTTTTCAAAGCTGAGGGGCATGCTGGGATATTCCCTTTATTTGTGTCCCCTCAGCTCCATCTCCTGGGCCGACCTACGCCTCAATTACTTTTCGGGGAACTTCATGCTACGACATCCTGAACAATCTTCCTCGAGGTGTGCCAACTATGCGATAGATCGCTGATAAACAGCTTATGGATTTGCCCTACCTTCAACCATTCTAAGATATGTTTGCTTCTTCCGTACCCTCAAGGTGTTTCTGGGGATCAACTGGCCATTCTCATTGGATTCGACTTCAAAAGAAGATCACCTAATCCGCCTCTTATAATGAAGAAATTTCGAACAATCTATCTCTCTGTATCTATATTATCTATTTTTAACTTTTCTATCGATGTTATACTGTGGAATAAAATTGTAATAAAATTAATTTATTTCATATTACTTCTATTGGTTCAACATATATCTTATTAAATTACACATAATAAATTATCATACATATCTTAAAATTTTCTTGAAAAATTTATATTTAATAAAATGAATATATTTTAAATAATGTGTTTCTTCTTTGAAACCTTCTAAATATTAGTTTAACTATATAGAGATAGAATTAATTCAATAACAGTACTGAAAGTGCGTATTTATCATCATTATTATTCAAATTTCATTTGACCCCCAATATACTTTTGTTATTGGGGTTTGTTATTCCTTTTTATTCTATATCTCCAATATAATATTAATATTGGAGTTTGTTATTCCCCTTTGGTCCAGATCTCTAATATACTCTTGATATTGGGGTTTGTTATTCCTTTTTGTTCTAGATATCCAATATACTCTTGATATTGGAGTTTGTTATTCTTTTTTGGACTAGATCTCCAAAAACTCTTGATATTGGAGTTTGTCATTCCTCTTTTGTCCATATCTCCAATATACTCTTGATATTGGAGTTTTTTATTCCTCTTTGGTCCAGATCTCCAATATACTCTTGATATTGGAGTTTGTTATTCCTTTTTGGACTAGATTTCCAATATACACTTGATATTGGGGTTTGTTAATTATCTTTGGTCCAGATCTCCAATATATTATTTATATTGGAGTATGTTATTCCTTTTTGGACTGGATCCCTAATATACTCTTGATATTGGAGTTTGTTATTCCATTTTGGTCCATATCTCCAATATACTCTTGATATTGGAGTTTGTTATTCCTTTTTGGACTAGATTTCCAATATACTCTTGATATTGGGGTTTGTTAATTATCTTTGGTCCAGATCTCCAATATATTCTTTATATTGGAGTATGTTATTCCTTTTTGGACTGGATCCCTAATATACTCTTGATATTGGAGTTTGTTATTCCTTTTTGGTCCAGATCTCCAATATACTCTTGATATTGGAGTTTGTTATTCCTTTTTGGTCCATATCTCCAATATACTCTTGATATTGGAGTTTGTTATTCCTTTTTGGACAAGATTTCCAATATACTCTTGATATTGGGGTTTGTTAATTATCTTTGGTCCAGATCTTCAATATATTCTTTATATTGGAGTCTGTTATTCCTTTTTGGACTGGATCCCTAATATACTCTTGATACTGGAGTTTGTTATTCCTTTTTGGTCCAGATCTCCAATATACTCTTGATATTGGGGTTTGTTATTCCTCTTTGGTCCAGATCTCCAATATACTTTTGATATTGGAGTTTGTTAATTCCTTTTGATCCAGATCTCCAATATACTCTTGATATTGGAGTTTGTTATTCCTTTTTGGTCTAGATTTCCAATATACTCTTGATATTGGGGTTTGTTATTCCTCTTTGACCCTGATCTCCAATATACTCTTGATATTGGAGTTTTTTATTCCTTTTTAGACTAGATCTCCAATATACTCTTGATATTGGAGTTTGTTATTCCTTTTTGGTCCAAATCTCCAATATACTCTTGATATTGGAGTTTATTCTTTTCTATTGAGGTAAAATGTTTTTCAGAATATATTTCAGAATTTCCTCTCCTTTTCAAACTCCAAATATCTTCTACTTACTCTCTCGCTTTCTTTCTTGCTCGGTCTTCTATCCATTTGTGTCTCTAGTAATGATGATAAATTCACATTTATTTACAGGCAGGGAGTAATTTTAAATATCATTTTTAAAATTATATTTGTTCAGTACTAAATCTCTTTTCAATGATTCAGAGTCTCAACAACCAATGTAGGGTATACCTCGAGATAAGATAGGGCTGGCACTTGGCATGTTGTTGTTTCAATGGCTGGCTGAAGGGTTGGCCACTGACTGGGCTACTGGATCGCGGGGCTCGGGTTAGGTCATAGGCTAGGTCATTGGGTCTATGTGGTTCAGGGGATGGCCACAGACTGGTCCACTGGATGGGGCTATGGGGCTGACTTGGATTTATAATCCCATCCTTCAGAATAAAATACATTTTGAAATCTAGAAATATAATTGAACCACTATTTATTGGTTAAATACAATCACAGAGAATATGTCTCTTGTTTAAAGATTTGTGAAAATTACACTGTTTCGATAAAAATACATTAATGTTATTGCTAAAACCTTCACCAACTAAATGTAAAATAAGATTCCAAAAAATAGTGAAAAGACTTGTCGAAAAGAATAACCCTGATATGAGCCACCATTACTATGGGCTATGAGGTTGACTCCGACATGGATTCATAATCCCATCTAGTAATATAAAGTACATTCTCGAATTAAGCAATAGAATTTTATAATTATTTGTTGAATACACGCCTATACTGGAAATAAATTCCTTAATTAAAGCTTTGAAATCATTTGATTGTTTCCCTAAAAATATATTTATGTAGTCGCTAAAAACCTTCACTAACAAATTGTAAAATATGATTTCTCATGATAATGAAGGTCCATCATGGAAATAATAACCTAGATACGAGCTCATTACTGTTAAGGAATTTTATTTATAAAATGTTTGCATTAGTGTCACAGATGTACAACTGTTAAGCTACTAAAATGATATTTCATATGTTTAAATCCAGTGAGAGAAAATGTTGAAGATTTTTTCATTTAATAATCAAATTATAATTAATATCATCTACTGAGAGGTTATTTATTTATGGTATTTATGTCAAGGTCATACCTATTATTTAATTTTCAAGTTGAAGAATTAATACTAAGTTAAACAAAGACCATCTGTAATGAGGTGGTTTCAATTTGTTTTCTATAATTGAAATATCCCAAAATATCTTCTATCAGAGTTGTTTGCCAAAGGTTGGAATCATAATATCAATAATTGTAAAATCATCTGCTTTGAGATGGTTGTCTAATGTTAATTTATAGTTGAATTATACCAAGATCATCTGATTTGAGGTGGTCGCCATGTTAAATTTTATATTTGAAATATATGAAATCATCTGTTTTGAGATGGTGCTTACTGGTAATTTACAATTGATTTATACTAAGATCATCTGCTATGAGGTGGTCACCTTAGTCATATTTTATATTTGAGTCACTCCAAGACCATCAGAAGAACTGTTCCTATGTTCAATACAACATGTGATCCACAATGAGTGATCTCTTCACTGAAACTGCTTCATAGCATCAACAGAGATGTTTATTATTAGTCAACTTCTATAAATTGATGAAAATATTATGTGTATTATCAATAGAATATAGTTGTATGCCATATTTTTCAAATAATTTTAAATTACAAAAGAGCTCAGTTTTCAAATATTTTTATTAACTCACGAACTAATTGATTTATTCAAATTAATGAGTTTAAAGAATTTATTAACTTTGAGTAAATGGATGACTATTTATAAATTAAACTAGTTCTAACTTTGAAATTATCAATTATCAATTCATTAATTTCGTTTACTCCTAAATGTAATTATATAATTTCCTATATAAAATGTCCTATATGCTTATCATTAATATTTTAAAAATAATTTTGTGAACTATTTTATTTAAGAAAATGATATTCTGATATAATTTTCAGTTACAAGAAATATTCATTAATATATATCGAAAAGCATACCATGTCAATCTAATTTATTTCTATTATATTTCAACCACTGTAAGTTACTTCCTCTCACCACTACTTTCAACTAATCTTTTTTTGTGTTTTATAGAAGTTTTAGCCAGTCTGCTCCAAATTATCTGTTGCCTCTTTTCAATCCTTCGAAATAAAAAATCGAAAATTCGCATTCAATAAATAATTTACAAACTTAACTATTTTGTTGACTGGTTATTATAAATTCCATTCATCATTGGGAGAAAAAGGAAAACATAGATGACACTCCATCTTACTATAATACACTCAATACACTTTGTATATATTGCAACATTTTGAATATTTAATGACAGAAAAAGCGGCCTTTTACATTTTATATTAATATATATATATTTTTTAAATCGGTTCCCATTTGGCCATAGAATACCCTAAGAAACATTTTACCAGATGATCACCTATTGTTAAATTCTCAGGATTCCATACTTGCCCTATGATTTCTGAGTCTGCTCTAAAATGAGGATGGCCTTAACATTAAACCATGGGCTCCAGATGAGGAGTTTTGAATTTGACAAAGCTGTTCTTTTGTCGGTTTGCCTCGATCATATCTGCTAGTTTATAAATAGAGTCAACGGATTTTACAATTTTTGTGTCAATTTTAATAGGTAATATCAGCTTGTTCATTTTCATTAAATATCTTTTTGACAAATTTATTATCATTATTTGGAATTATTAATGTTTCAAAATTGATAATTTAGGTTTTGTAAAATATTCTGAAGATATATGGCCAAGGTAATTTTTTATCAAGGGTTTTTGATAACACGCCTGTTATTTCTATCTCTGCCATGGAGTTAGTAACTTTGTATTTGACCATGGGCCAGCACCTTGACAATGGATGTTCCTGGCCATCAAATTACACATAGAATTGCAGGAGGATTGTATATTCAAGTAACCAAAGTGGTAAATCTCATTTAAACAATGAATTCTACAAATAGAGATTTCACATGGTATTCTTTCCTGAAAATTGCCACCATGAATTCACCTTTCTCTCTCTCTCCCCCAAACATTTTTGATAGATTCAAACACTTGCTCTCTCTCATGACTGCTGTTTTTATGATATGAAATTTGAGCTTTCTCTGTACTGATTAGGGTCCTAGTCGAAGCCATGGTATTCTGGTTGGAATTTCGTCTGAATTTCCCAAAACTGATGTTATGGCTCATTATTTATCATCACCTAATAATGCCGTGCTTGCACAAAAGCAAGGGAACGGTGAAAAGGTCATCGCCTATGCTTCGCGTACCCTTTTAAAGTCCGAGAAAAACTATTCTACCACGGAGAGGGAATGTCTCGCCATAGTATGGGCAATTGGAAAATTTAGGCCCTATTTGTTTGGACGCCCCTTCAAAGTTATAACTGACCATCATTCTCTGTGCTGGTTGACCAATCTTAAAGATCCGGCAGGTAGATTAGCGAGGTGGGCGTTGAGACTTCAGGAGTACGACGTTTCCATTGTCTACAAGACAGGGCGAATGCACAAGGACGCCGACTGTCTGTCAAGAAATCCCATTGAAAATACGGAAAAGGTTTTCAATGACGACATCCCCACATTATTCCTTTTGCGCGACATCAGTAAAGAACAAGAGAAAGACCCTTACATTACAGGAATAATCAAGGAGATATCTCAGCCGTCACCCGCCAAGAAAGACAACAAGTTCGAGGTTGTCAATGGGATCCTCTATAGAAAGAATTATGACCCGACTGGCCTACCTTTACTGTTAGTGATCCCAAGACACCTTCGAATGGAGATCTTGGGGGACTTGCACGACGCACCTACTGCCGGACATCTGGGTTTTGCAAAAACCTACGACAGAATTAGGAGAAGGTTCTACTGGCCAGGAATGTACAGAAGCGTGAGAAAGTATGTTGGCCATTGTCAGGACTGCCAGCGTCGCAAGAGTGTGCCACAACTTCCTCCTGGCTATCTGAGACCCATACCACCACCGGACCGACCATTCCAAAAAGTCGGTATAGATTTGCTGGGACGCTTCCCCATATCGCAAGGGAAGAAGAAGTGGATAGTTGTTTGCACCGACTATCTAACTAAATACGCCGTTACCCAAAGTCTAGGTTCGGGGGGAGCCCAAGAAATTGCAAAATTTCTTTTGGAGGAAGTTATTTTGAAGCATGGGGCTCCTTGAGAAATAGTGATGGATCGGGGTCGAAACTTCCAGTCGAGACTCATTCAGGAGCTAACCAAGAACTGTCACATCAAAAAGAAGACAACGACGGCGTATCATCCCCAGACTAACGGCCTAACAGAAAGATTGAACAGGACAATTGTCGACATGTTATCAATGTATATGGACCTCGATCAGAAAAACTGGGATGAGATGCTACCATTCATCACATTTGCCTACAATACAGCGAGGCAAGAATCAACTGGCTTCACGCCATTCTTTCTGGTCCATGGGAGGGAAGCGGAGACGACCCTCGACACTATCTTTCCCTACAGTAGCGCGTCCGAGTGGGAAGAATTTATTCAATTGGTGGCGAGCAGAGCTGAAGAGGCGCGACAAATAGCCCGACATCACATCTTCAAGGCTCAAGAAACCAACAAATTGAATTACGACGCTCGGCATAAAGGAAAAGTCTACCAACCAGGAGATCTAGTGTGGATTTTTACATCTATCCGACGAGTGGGACTGTCTGAGAAACTTCTAAATTGATTAATTGTTAATTGTGAAAATTACAATTAACAATTAATCAATTGTTAATCTTTAATAAATCATTTTAATTAATATTTGCCCAACACTGCTGTCAGAACACACCTTAAAAGTCTGAAAAATTTGCACTTAGGCTCAATCAGATTACAATGATTGTTCATAAATTTCCAGACACCTATGCGGATAGAATGCATGTTAAATTTTAAAATATGCAAAAATTTAATAAACAAACAAAGGAAATAAACCATTATACAAATAAAATTAAAAACTATATGAGAAGATAACTGTTGGAAAAGAAGGCGTCCGAAGCAGCCAATGGGAGGCCGGCGGAAGCGGCTACGGGGATGCAGCGGCAAAAATGAAAAAAAAAGACAGAAGTACCTGTAAACAACTTTCGAACGCTAGAATTTGCCCTGATCTCCGATTCTTTTAGTGTAAATATTTAAATATATAATTAATTAAATAATATACTTTACTTATTTTCTTAAATTGTAATAAATATAATTTCCCTCCTGTTTTCGTCTAATATTTTAATAGTGCTATAAGCAGCGACACCTTAAATTTGAACCTTCAACCCCGCCGACCAAGAATAGAGGTGAGTGACTACCTCTATAGAACTTAGCTCGTCGTCACAACACAGAGTGGCGGTGAAATCGCAATATTTTTGGCATCCCAGCCGGGACTGTTGAAGGTAAATTCTAGAAAAAAAAAATCATTTTAAGCTGACCATTTTGGAACTCGCTAGCTAACCCTACTCGCTGCTTTGTTTACAAGATGGCGGAAGAATTAATTCTACGTTTAAAAAAGAAGCGTGCTATTAACAGATCATATTTAACGAAAACATGCAATAATATTGAAAGTGGACTTGACACGCTAATTAGAATTGATCTTGAAGAATTATTAGAACAATTGAATGAATCATTTAACGAACTTAAATTAGTGGATCACGAAATAGAAACGCTTCTTGAAACTGACGATTTAGAGAGGGAATTACAGGGCGTAGAGGAATATCGAGAGAAATATATTACTTGGAGATTTAGGGCAAATAAAAAGATTCGCCAATCAGATTTTCATGGCGAAAATATACCGAATTCGAACTCACGAATAGATGAAAATGAAATGAGACATTATGTACCTTCCTGTACGACTGTAAAACTTCCGAAATTGATGATATCGAAATTTTATGGAAACTTTAGTGAATGGCTGACGTTCTGGAATTCTTTTGATACAGCTATACACCAGAACAACTCACTGAACCCGATCGATAAATTTAACTATCTGAAGTCACATCTCGGCGGAACTGCACTAAACACAGTCGAAGGTTTCGCTTTATCTGCGGACAATTATGCGAAAGCTATAAAATTGCTTAAAGACAGATTTGGGCGAGAAGACATTTTGATTAGCCGACATATGAACAATTTGTTGTCAATGAGACCACTCAAAACGTCAAGCGATGTAAGAACCTTCCGCGAACTTTTTGACAACCTTTCTGTTCAAATAAGAAGTCTCGAGTCACTAAACGTGTCCATTGATGTTTACGGACACCTGTTGTGCCCGATAATAAAAAAAGCTTCTACCTGCAGACCTTAATTTGGAATTGTACAAAGAACTCCCGACAGGTTACGTAATTAATGACTTGATTACCTTTCTAGAAAGACAATTAACTGCACGGGAGAGGAGTTTTAGAAACGAAATCGGTACCGGGAATGAATCAACTTCTAAACCTAATTTAGTGAACAAACATCCAAAGACAAGATTCTACAATGAAAAAACAATCGCGACAGCTTCAGAACTTTTGAATTCAGTTCACAAATCGAATGAATGTGTATTTTGTGGTAAAGACAACCATGGAAGCCCTAAGTGTGACTTTGCAGCTAATATGAGTTTAAACGAAAAGAGATCACTCATGAAGAAAAAATGCGTTTGTTATAAATGTCTTCGGCCTTCTCATTTAAGTAAATTTTGCAGAAATGTAGTCCGGTGTTCGATCTGCAACATGTCTTCCCACCTGGATGTCATGTGCACAAAACGGATTTTAGATCGAGGTGGATCTTCTAAGTCTCGAACGGTGCAAGATGAAACTCTCGCCAACTTATCAACCTCCCCAGACGTCTTGTTGCCTACTTTGAGAGTGACCCTCAAAGGGAACAGAACGGAGAAGACGGCACGGGCTATAATAGACACCGGATCCAAAAGATAATATATTTTACATAGTACAGCAATGGAAATGGAATACGAACAATCTAGGAGAGAGTTCTTCCGGCATTCCTTGTTTGGAGGATCGAGTACCGATGTAGTTGAACATGAGGTCTATACACCATTCATTTATCTGACATCAATAATTCCTATCGCTGTGAGTTTGAAGCACTAGGTCAACCCCTTATCTGTGGAAGCATGCCTCCGGTGTGTCCTAGATCATTTTTAGAAGGGAGTGAAGAACTCGACGTGTCTGATTTGATGAGAGACCGTATAGAAATCCTTATAGGGGCGGACATCGCCGGGAGATTGCTAACTGGCGATCAGAGAAGAATCTCACCTGGACTGGTGGCAATCCGTACCAAACTAGGATGGACTGTGATGGGAAAGATTCCTCCAACGGAGGTGAGAGATGACATCAGCTCCCTTTGCGTGACCACACTTCTATCTTCGGATCTAGAAAACTTGTGGAAATTAGATGCAATTGAAGTCTCTGACGCGGAGGTTGAGAAGAAGACTCAGTCATTACAAGCTGAAATGGAGGTACATTTCGCCCACACCACGACGCGAGATATCGAGGGGCGCTATGAGGTAGCTCTACCCTGGGTGCAAGACAAGGAAAGGATTCCTTCGAATTGAGACCTAGCCAAAAACCAACTAAGTTCTGTAAGAAGAAAACTTGAAGAAGTTGGAGACATGAAAGAGTATGGACAAATCTTTGAAGAATGTATAAATCAGGGGATAATAGAGTATGCCAGAGAGGATAAACTAGATGGTGTACACTACCTGCCACATCGACCAGTGTATAAAAGGAACAGTCAAACTTCTAGAATACGGCCAGTATTTAATGCGTCGGCCCGGAAGAGAGGTAAACTTTCCCTGAATGACTGTCTGGATAAGGGACCCAATTTGATAGAAATTATACCAAGACTTTTAAATTAATTCCGGAAATATGAAGTTGGTGTCTCTTCCGATATTGAGAAAGCATTTTTACAAATTGGAATAAAGGAAGAAGACCGAGATGCTGCAGTTTTCGAAATAGCAGGAGTTCATCTGGAACTTGTGACATCTTTGCCTATGGAAGTCTTCCTCCAAGCTTTCCGCCGATTTATTGCTCGAAGAGGCCGCCCATTGATTGTGTATTCGGATAACGGGACTAATTTCCGAGGCATGACTAATACTTTAAAGAAGATTAATTTTTTCGAGATTAAAATCTGTTCCCACATTGAAAAACATCACCTGGAAATTCATACCGCCTGGTGCTTCTTGGTGGGGTGGATGGTGGGAGCGTTTGATTGGAATGATGAAACAATTACTCTTTAGGATTCTCGGTCTAACCTCCTTGGGATATGAAGAACTTTCCACGGTAATGTGTGACGTCGAAAGCTTGAAGAACACACGCCCACTGACCTACCTAACTGAAGAAAGTGAGGATCTCGCTCCATTGACACCTTCGTTGTTCTTACATGAGGTCAGAGAGGTTGGCGTTCCAGACCTGGACTTGATTGATAATCAGACCCTCTCCCGCAAATATCAATATATCAAACGTGTACGAGAAGATCTTAGAGAACGATTTCGTATCGAATATTTTGGATTCCTGAGACAAGAAACGAGACGCCTGAAGACTACCATACCATTCAAGGTGGGAGACATGGTGCTCATTGGACAAGAGAGTTTAAAGAGACTACACTGGCCGTTAGCCAGAATAATCCAACTCTATCCAGGAAAAGATGGACTTGTGAGGGTTGCGAAAGTGAAAACTTCATCAGGTGATAAAATACGACCTATTCAAAAACTCTACAATTTAGAGATAACGCCCGAGATAAGATGTCGAGACCCTCTAACGGAGCGATCTCCCACACAAGAAGTTCGATTGACAACTGAAGATGACCCTTTGACTTCACAACAAGAGCAACATCACATTGAAACCCCGAATGTTGTGTCAAGTTACGGACGGCCCATCAAGAGACCCAACCGATTGGATCTACTGAACTTTTCCTTTCCATGTTTGAGTCGTCGAGGCTCCAACTCAAAGGTGGGAGAAATGTTGGAAAAGAAGGCGTCCGAAGCAGCCAATGGGAGGCCGGCGGAAGCGGCTACGGGGATGCAGCGGCTAAAATGAAAAAAAAAAAAAAAGACAGAAGTACCTGTAAACAACTTTCGAACGCTAGAATTTGCCCTGATCTCCGATTCTTTTAGTGTAAATATTTAAATATATAATTAATTAAATAATACTTTACTTATTTTCTTAAATTGTAATAAATATAATTTACCTCATGTTTTCGTCTAATATTTTAATAGTGCTATAAGCAGCGACACCTTAATTTTGAACCTTCAACCCCGCCGACCAAGAATAGAGGTGAGTAACTACCTCTATAGAACTTAGCTCGTCGTCACAACACAGAGTGGCGGTGAAATCGCAATAATAACAGTTCAAAATAATCAGAGAAAACCTGCTAAAAAAACAAAGATAAAGCAAGCAATCGATGGAAAATAAAAGAAAGTGGTAAAACAAATGAATAATTTATGCCTAAAAATATATTTTAAAAAACTTTAAAATAATCAATTTAACAAGAAGAAAGATAAAAATAAATAAGTAGAAATTAATAATCTTCATAGTTCAAAATAATAACTACTTCCTTCGTGTTTAATCAAATATATATTAATGCTCAAACATCCAATAAAAATAATAGCATCATAATCGTGAGTGAGAAAGTAGAAACTAATTTATTTCGTGCAAAAGTTAATGCATTTGTTTATACGAAACAGAAACTAAATTAATTTATTATTTATTACCTATTTTTTAGGAAAATAAAATTAATTTAAAAATATTATATAAAAGTCTTATATTAAAAGGTTCGCTAAACATAAGAAATTCACCCTTTCAGCTACCAATGTAAAATAGATTTTAGATAAATAGATAAAAGCCACAAAGGAAGACATTATAAATATTGAACTTTATTCTATATGAAGTTACTCACTATCAAGTTTAAATGTTATTTAATTTTACATGTTCATCCAATATATTTGAAAATTTCTATAGAGGAATATAGAGAGAGACCTGAAAGCATTATTTTCTCACACAAACCTTTGTTTTCCTTTATCTATATATATAAAAATGAATGTTTGTATGTTTGTCTGTCTGTATGACCTGTATACAAATTCGCAGTAGGTCACTAATTCAAACCAAAATTTCCATACATAGGTAAAAAATAACGGGGATGACGATAGGCTATTTTTAAAAATATATAAATCAATTATTAAAACTATATATTCAAATTATTCAACTTAGCTCACGAGCAGCGCCCTCTAGAACGCGGGCGATCTGACGGCGGCGCGCGCCCATTGGCTGCCGGCGAGCACGTGACTTCCCTGCCCCCCCCCCCCCCCCCCCCCCCTCCGAGAAAATGTAATCGTCCGGCTGCCGGCCGGTTGGACAGTCCAAGTTCCCACCGACCGTTGGCTGCCGGCGAGCACGTGACTTCCCTGTGCGCGCGCACAGTTTTGTATAGTGTTTGAATAGAACATTTAATCGGGTAAACCCGGGCGTTGCCCGGGTCATTCGTCTAGTATTCAATAAATGCAACTCTTTATAATAGTTTTTTTTTTATTTCAACTAAGAATATTATTTTGAATTTTTCGATGAATAAAAAGAAATGTATGTGCTAGTTTCAAATTTTGCCAAATTGCACCAAATACATATATTTAGAGCGACAGGTGTTTTTATGTGTGTGTTTGGAATATATATTCTGGAATATTGGCCTTAAGGTCTATATACATATGGCATCACAATTAAAAAACGCCAAATGACAATTGTAATATTGTAAAAATAATTTTATGATTAAATTATTAATTTTGATTTTTTATTAAAAAAATGTCTGGTGCTTTAAAGGTTTTAATTGTTTTGCGACTAAATTGACATGTCATTTTGATTTTATTTTTCTCAATTTCTAATTGCGATAAAATTGAAATTAAATAAAACGTGAAGACTCTGAAAGTATAATAATAAAGAATAACTTAAAGCTGCTAATAAAGCCATACGGAGAGAAAGGTTTTCTACCTACTTATTTTTATGTATGGCCAAACGATCATTATACTACAGAATCGGCTGGGTCTACTTTCTTTTGAAAGAAAAGATGCTAATTCTCTTCTATGGTCTATTCCTGACCACATCATGGCCACATAACTATCAGATATTTTGTACACTGGCAACGAAAGGTGGATTTAAATAGTCTTTTAAATATCAGACTTCGACGTTGCTAAGAATTCTATCAAAATCAATCACAAATTTGAAAGGAAATTTAGAAAATAGACCATTTCTGATCATCCAGAAGTCTGATATTTTGTCAGCTTGCGATCCCTTTATGTTTGAAAAAATTACCAAAATTTATATTTCTAGATACTTTTCGAGTATGTAGAATTTTAACACAAGACTTTTGTACAGACAAGCGGAGAGAAGATCGTTCTATAAGATTTTGAAAAATCATTTAAAAATTGCAGCAAATGTCAGGGGCGCAAATATTGCGAATTGATTTTGAGATGGTAGAACAAATAACTGCAAGTTTTTTCAGTATAATTTATTAATTATTTTAATATTAGGCCCTTTTTTCTTTGCATTAGAGGATCTTCATTTAAAAAAGAAAGGTTTTAGTGAAGCGTGTGAATATTTGTATTTTATCAAATATCGACACCTTTTAGGTTTAATTATTGTTGAAATATGCGATTCCTTTATGCTCAATAATTTATTTTCTAATCCGTAAAAATAATAAATACTTGGTATAGAGAGAAAAATTCTCTTTGATGTTTCGACAAATTTTGTCTTTGTCAAGAAAATTGAACCTTTTTTTCACACAACGCTATAGAGATATACATTTATAACGCCTTGCTAAAATAATTTTGTCAAAATATCAAAAAACGTCTCAGTCTAAAGTGTCTCCTATTTAAAAAAACTATGAATATGGCAAATATACCTCTACTTCAAATGTTATTTAGTTTAGGGTAAAACTGTGATGAGGTTTAGAACTGGCTGTCTTTTTCTAGATCCGTGCAAAGAATGGCTGATGATCTAGGATAAATATGTTAGCAGAAGGACCTGATTTTCTCATTTCTCTTCGAGTTAAAGTTTGCCATTAAAATATTGATCCAAAATATCTTATTCAAAATGTTATATTATGCAGATTCTATTTAGTGGTCGTGATATCAATATTAACATTGCACAGCAGCAAAACAGTAGCAGGATAGTAATTGCTAATTTACTCCTTTGAATAATAATAATAGATTTTAACACATAAGGTAACATAGTTGTTCTATTTGGTGTAGAGTGCTGAGGAATTCTGGATTCGGGGTTCCTCCTATGTACCTACAGCGACGAAACTCCTGTAAAAGAGAAGATACCATAATCTAAATTTACTCCGAGACCAAGGAGGCTGTGATTTCCTATAAGACTCAGCACGTCCAGCCCACATGTGAGTAATGTTCCTCCAAATCTAGCTGGGACAATTGGGATGGACAACGTGGGGGACAAAATTATCTTGAACTGTGAGACATCTCCTAAGATATAGTTTCCCCTAAGTGAATGGATCTGGTCGCAGACATCAAATATTTGGTCGACTGATCATATAAATATATATAAATGTTGTGAATAATTTTATTTTCTACATAAATTATATTTTTATTAATATTCTATTATTTATTTTCATAGATGAACTCTGTGACGCCGAGAAGTCCAGACGGCGCGGATGTAAATATAAATATTGCGTTTTTTTTTGCTTAGTTAGTTAGACTTTTTTTTTTGTTGGCCAATATGTAAAATTGCTATATTTTGTTTTAATTAACCTTTTTTTCTTTCTTTCAATTTTTGAGGTACTCTACCTATTAAGATGCCTCAAGAGTATTATTACCATTGATTTTTGAAAAGCTGTGATGCTTTGGTTAATAAATAAACCCGTCAAGAGTGGAGTGTTTGATCTCTTTTAATCAAAAGGCCTCAACTGCGCAATCTCATCTCACCACCAGCACCATTTTCTTTTAAAATAGAAATCAAAATATAATAATTAGCCGACAGGATATCTGAAACTTGTGTGAATAAAATGGCAAAAGCAAAAAGAGAAAAGGAAGAAATTGAAAATGTGAATCATTTGATAATGCCAAATTTTGTAAAATATCATCCAACTTTGAATATTAAAACGTGGCTGAGTAATTTTGAACTGAAATGTGATTCCTACAATTTAGATGCCCAATGGCGAATATTGCACATATCTGATTACATGCAGGATGAAGCTTTGATCTATCACTACGAAATTTTGAGCAACATAGGAAATTGGCCTGAAGCAAAAGAGAAGCTGATTAATAGATTTCAGAAAATTAAATTAACGCCATTAGTGGAAGCTATTAAAGTATATCAGGGCGAACAAGAAACCATCTCAGACTATTATCATAGAAAAATGAAAATGATCAATTTAGTCGAACTACCCTCCAAATCAATAGTTGAACTACTAAATGAAGGAATCTTGAAAAAATATAAGCCCTATCTTGCCACCATTGATACGGACCAGCCCTTAAATTGGCTAACCATGGCCACTAAAATTGAAAAGAGTTTAACGGGATCTGGAACGCCGGTAGAAAAAGGCCATCTCCAGACTTCGAATCCAGCGCTTCACCCAGCACCCAGACCTGCCGGGTATTATGGTAACTCGCAAGTGCAGAGACCACCATTGCCTTGTCGAATTTGTGAACGTCTGGGATTAGAGCTTCAATGGCATTACCACTCGGTGTGCCCATACCGCAACCCAACAGTCTCTAGATCCTTTCCACCAGCCACTCCCCGTGTCCTTCGCCCAACAGCTTCCAGATCCTTCCCTTCAGCCACTCCCCATCCCTACCAAGCAGCAGCTTCTAGTACCTTCCCTCCACCCACTCCCCATGACTACCAACCGACAGTTGCCAGTGCTTCTTCTCCCGATTCTCCCAAGTATATAATTCTTACTTATGTTATAGTTAATAATATACAGTACCCTGCAATATTAGACACGGCTTCCAATGTATCTATAATGCCAGACCATATGTTTAGTTTTCTAAGGAATTACAATATAGTAGATAGCTGTACACAAGAATATATTTCACAGGTCAAAGGTGTAACCATCCCTTCACAGAAAATCAATGTATGTATTAAATTAGGTAAAATTAGTGTTTTGAATGATTTTTATATATGTGACTCTGATATAAACTATTTAATTTTAGGACTTCCCGTACTTATGAAATGTCATTTACAAATAGATTTTGAAACAGGTATAGTTTATGAGGATAATAAATTTTTGTTTTCTTTTAGTGCACAAAATATCAACTCTAGATATGTAAATTTTTGTTTGCCTCACCTGTATTATGTAAAACACTCCATATTGTCCCAAATGAACCCATTCACACATTTTAATATAAACGATATTCCGAGTCAGTTTACATTGAGAACTAGTACAGCTTATTTAGATTTTGATAAATTAACTATACCTGCAAATTTTAGTGAGTCTCAGAAACAAAAACTTATCGATGTTTTAGGGAAATAAAAAAATATTTTTGCCCAATATGATTTAGACGTAGGATTAATAAATACTATACCCATCACTTTTAGATTAACAACCGATACGCCAATCGTACAGAAACCTTACAGAACATCTTATGCAAATAATACGGAAATTAATAGACAAATTCACGAATTATTAAAATATAATATTATAAGACCATCTTGCAGCGCATATGCATCACCTATATTATTAGTACAAAATAAATCAAATATCACAGGACGTCCTACTAGACTTTGTATAGATTTTCGAAAGCTAAATCTAATTACTAAAACTGAAAATTCTCCTATACCACTATTAGAAGAAATTTTAGATAGATTGGGAAATGCTAAAATGTTCGCCTCTCTTGATATAAAACATGCCTATTGGCACATTCCCATAGCGGAAACGCACAAAGGCAAAACGGCATTTGTTTGCCAACAAGGGTGCTATGAATGGAATAGGATGCCATATGGCCTAAAAAATGGACCAAGTATTTTTAATAGGTTAACACAAAGCAATAACGCGCCATCTATACATATAAAATAAACGGATTCAAAAGCGCGAATGTTTCTTTTATACATAAAACGAACTTCTACTGTCCTTACTGCGATGAAAAATATATTGGGAGGGCTTGGCTCATCAGTGGTGAACCCTCCCAGCGGTTTCGCCAATTTAATCCACCAGACCGCTTCTCAGAGCTCTAATACTGTATTGGATCATTCTGCTTTTATATGCTACACTGAAGGATGGAATCTTAAATATGGTTTTCAAGTAAACTATGAACATAATCTTATAGGACAGTAGAATTACATTCAAATATTTACTTCGAGCAATGCTCTTCAGCAAACTATAAAGACAAGGCCATTCAAAATGAAGTACATTTTTAGGATATACAATTAAAAATGGCACATATACGCCAAGAAATGCAAATATTGAGGCCATTAAAAAATTGCAAAGACCGTATAATATGAAAACATTACAATCTTTTTTAGGGTCTATAAATGTCTACCATAAGTTCATACCTCATTATGCACAAATCAGAGCACCACTTAACACCCTTTTACAGAAAAATTCACCATGGCAATGAAATCAAGAACAGGAACAATCATTTCAAACTTTAAAAAATGCATTGATGACAAACCCATTTTACAGCTATATGATCCGCAAACACCCGTGCATATATTTACAGATTCATCTATGTTAGGCGTAGGAGCAATACTTAAACAACCAGATAAACAAGGAGTTTTACACCCAGTAGCCTATTTCTCTAGAAAGTTACTCAAATATGAGCGGAATTATGCAGCAACC